>QNQO01002623.1:0-93395 GCA_003290165.1 Berberis thunbergii | reverse complement strand
AAAATTTAAGCAAAATTTTGGCAAAAAATTTCTTTTTCCTGTTAGAACACATCCCTGGTCTTTGTGAATTTTTACGGTTGAATTGCATGTTATAACCAAAGTTCTTTGTATCATTGACATACAAGAAATTCAAGGCCAATCATCTCTCCAATAACGGTGCAGGAAATGCATGTTCCTTTTATATGATGACTTTCAATGAAGTTGTGGCTGACACATAACTTGTAACAACAGATGACTTGTACCCTGACAATAATGACATCCCAGTAATTAGCATTAGCAAAATCTAAGTGGTTTAGTTCTTTTGACTTGTTCCAAATATCAATAAGTTTTTTTCAAATTATCAGCTCATCCAGTATTTCACTTCTCAAGTTTTCTTTTCCCATTTTGATTGATTAAATAGAGTTTCAGGGTGGTGATTACTGAATGAGTTGAAACATATACAATTTTAAAATAAATAATTAAATAAAAATATTAATAAATTAGTTCGGGACGGGACGGGATTGGCGGGATTGAAAATCTCCATCCCATCCCATCTCATTCTAGATCGGGATGGGACGGGATCGGGATGAAATTATTGAATCCCATGAAGACCCGAAAAAATCGGGACGGGACGGGACGGGATCGGGATCGCGGGATGGGATGCCCACCCTAGTTTCATTCACTGTAAATTTCAGCTTGGTTGATAATCTACTTCAGATGCTATACTCTTTATTGAAGCTTACGTTTCATTGTATCTATGCACAGAAAACCTCGTGCACTTAATACACATTTGATCTCTGACAGTTTTAAGTTTGCACTGTATCTCTGACGGACTCAACTGATGAGGTTACAACTGAAATCAAAAGCTTGGGCGACGAAAGACGTGCACCCAACTGTGATCATCTAACTCCAGCTGAGAGGCGATATATTGAGTAGAGAGAACAACTGACAACCTTCATTTCAAATGAAGTGATTCATTGATTGTTCAAAGAAGCTTATGAAAGGTTTTCCTTGTCCATTGACCCAAATATTATGGTCAAGTAACAATGCAGAAATCACATCTTGCTTCCTTTGGGACTTTTTCTAAGATTCAGGATCCCCCTAACCTATATTGAATGGGCAACAGAATGAGCCCTTAAGTTATCTATATCTATATGGAGAGAAGATCATCCTCACAAAAAATTGGTTCATTTCAAACAAACTAAGTGAGTGAACTGAAGCTTTGTAGCTAGAAACCTTAGTCAATGCTGAATGTATATATAAGAAGAGGATACAAAAGGTTTGGAGGATTCACATACGGTTCACTGACATGAAGATATCCATCACTCTGTGTCATATTGAAGCAGAGTACCCTGTCCGCTTTGATGTACATGGATCTCCTTTACTCCAGTTCCTAAGATACTTCTTAGGATCAATCAAACTCTTCCTGGTGGCCTGTAATGCTTTTACTGTAAACTAATACAAATCAACAACAAATTTACAACATCCAAAAACTATCTTCCACATGTAACTGAGTTAGTGAGGCGAGCACTTATGACTAAAATGCTCAAATGCTTTACATATAGCACAACCTGAAAACTGATAACATATAGCACTAAAAAACTGATGGCATATTATAGCACATATTGCACAACCTCAACCTGAAAATTGAAAATTTTTAGTCATTGAGTATCTTCGACAACCTGAAAAACCTGCAACTATGAACTCTGCCAAATAATGACTATAATAAGCACTAGTAACCTAAAAAACTGCTGGAATATCTACAAAACCGGCTATTGCAACCTAGTGGAATATCTACAAAACTGCTGAAATATAGCACCAAGAATAAATCCATGTCAGTCTATCAATTACAAATTCAGTATGGGGAAACTTTTCCACCATGCTATTACAAATTAGTCTGCTATTGCAAATCATATAGCACACCCGTTACAAATTCAGTATGGGGAAACTTTTCCACCATGCTAAACAAATATATAGCACTCCCATTACAATTTGGATTCAACCAAAAAACATACAACGGACAGATAGAGTTCTGAAGTCTACACCCAATCAAAACACATCTGAGCACTCCCATTACAAATATACTAAAAACCCAATCAGTGGGTGCTATCACATATAAAAGTTCTGAAGTCTACACCCAACTATTCATAGCATTCTGGTAGTCTACCAAACACAACCATTCATAGCATTCTGTCATTTGTTTGAATAAGTTCCTTCTGAGTTGGCTTCCGACAGATGGAGTTCAGATGCAACACCATCATCTCTACAAATATGTAAACAAAATATGAGATGCGTTGATATATGACACAACAATAATAGTGTCAAAATTTGAAAGCTATCCATAGCAGTCCATTCTGGAATCCTCCTAATTCAAAGGTTTAAAATAAAAACTAACAAAGTTTGAGATCTTTACCAGGACATAATAATGAGCTATAATCTCTCAACTCCATGTTACTAATAATGATAATGCTTACATCTTTATGTGGTCCGTTAAAATGATCTTAAAACAGTAAATTACATACATGTGTTATAAGTGAGTAAACCTGACTAAGTCCAAGTGTAGCACTGGCTTGTGAATATATGACCCCCATACTTTCATCCTTCAAAAACGACAACACGTTAATCATAGTGAACAATCATGGTGGGGCAAATCTAAGTGAACAATCAAGGTACTTAAAGACAACCTGCGTATTAAGATTTAATTGACCCATATGGCTCAACCTGGTTTGAAAGAGGTTGTCATATATTGTTAACCTTCAAATCCACTTGGGTAGAACCCTACAAATGACATGTCAAATTAAAATAAATATTCTTGAATTGAAAAAATATATATATTCATTAAAGTAAAATAACCAATTATTCTCAAATGGCATGTTCTTTGTCAATACATCTCATTTTTCTCTCTCTTTCTGTGTTTTTTTCTTTTTCTTACTCTTTTTACAAACTTTTTCCATGGTAGATTGCATCCTCAAATTAGAAGGCCAATGGACTATGAATTTCACATGTAGTTTTAGCGCCAACTTCCAACAGCCCCTCTGACTCAACATTAACATCAACCATCACCTTTTTGATCTCTTTAGTTCACAAATCTTAATTTTTATCCAATGTTTAACATTATTTGTCTCTTTTTGATCCTCAGAAGCTATGTCAGCCATTTTATAAAAGAGATTGCACATCTCATATATTGTGAAAGAGATGTCATATATGTGAACCTTCAAATTCAACTTGGGAGAACCCTACAAATAAAATGTCAAATTAAAAATAAATATTCTTGAATTGAAAAATATACATATTCATTAAACGTAAAACAAACAAGTAAAATTACAAATTATTCTCAATGACATTTGTTGTGCACAACGCTACCCTGATCCCATTTGCATAAAAAAGCCACTCCTTGTTATCTTCTTTCTTTCCATCACTTCTCACTTTTGACAACAGTAGCGAAGTGGGAAAAAAATTTCCCCATCTCGATGCCCAATTTATGAAAAGAATATATATAATATAAGGAAGGGGGGCAACTAATTATTATGTGAATTAATAGAGTAATAGAACAACCATTTAAAGGAAATCTAAGAGGGCAAATAAACAACATTTTCAAAGTTGAGAGGGGGGCAATTGGCCCCATTGTCTCCATAGTGGCTATATATATAAAAGAACTCCCCCTTATATATGGTAAAAAAAGAGATATCTACAATAATTGCCCTTTACAAAACATAAATTTTATTAGATAAGACAAATAACAAGGACTGCTAATACCGTAGAGCCAATAAAACATAAATTTTATTGAAAAATACCCTGTTAGTGAGAGAAACTAAAGGGAACAAACGATCAAGAAACCATTATATGAAAATAATTATCCCACACTACAAAAAAGCAATATTAGCGACGGCTAAAATTCGTCGCAAATTGACTCCAAACCGTAGCTAAAAGGAATCAGTGACGACCCCGAAACCACCGTCGCTATCCCGTAGCTACATTTATCATCGCCTATTTGACTTCAAGCGACAGGCAAAAATAGCCGTGGCCCTAATTAGCCACGGGATAAAACGCGCGCTAAAGTGTAAAATCATCCGTGGCTAATGATTTTTTTTTAAAAAAAATTCATATTTTTATATTAGCGACGTATTTTGGCCGTGGCTAACTGATTTTTTTAAAAAATTTAATATATTTTTTATATTAGCGACGGAATTTTGCCGTAGCTAATTGATTTTTGTAAAAAAAATTTAACATTATTTTATATTAGCGACGACAGTTTGGCAATGGCTAATTGATTTTAAACAAAAATTAACATATTTTTATATTAGCGATGGCAGTTTGGCCGTGGCTGGCTAATGATTTAAAAAAAAAATTAACATTATTTTTAAAATATTAGCGATGACAGTTTGGCCGTGGCCAACTGATTTTTTTTAAAAAATTTAACATTATTTTTATATTAGCGACGACATTTTAGCCGTGGCTAATGATTTTAAAAAAAATATTTTAATATTAGCGACGGCATTTAGCTGTGGCTAATTGATTTTTTTTAAAATTTAACATTATTTTTTATTTTAGCGACGGCGTTGTGCCGTAGCTAAATGGTTTAAAAAATTACATATTAGCAACCGCTACATATCGTCGCTAATTTGAGAAGTGTCGTCGCTAATTTCCAAATTCAAATACATATTAGCGACAGTCAGATTGCCCTGGCTAGTTAGTGACAGCTTCTTGACGTCGCTCAGTCCCGAATAGAAATACCCATTAGCGACGGCCAGATTGCCGTGACTAACAAATAAAATTGAAAAATGATTTTTTTATAATTAAATTATATTAATTTTAAATTTTGGCAATACTTTTTTTTGTCATTATATTAGTTTTATAATAAAATTATATTAATTTTAAGATTTGGCAAATTATAAACATCTTAAACCTGAACAAAATTAAATTAATTTTATATACTCAATAAATTGTCCATCACAAAAAAAATACAATCCAAAATACTGACAACCTCAAATTGAGATATAACTCACTTAAACTTAAATAACCACAAAAAACAAAATTGTGATCGTCTATGGAACATAAAACAAAATTTTTACATACAGTAATTGCACACACAGTAATTGCTTTAAGATCTGCATCATCTTGGTCTTCCGACGTGGCTATTATCAGTTCACCAACATCACCAAACTGCATTAAAATCACAATTTGCACAATCATCAAAGAAAAATTATTTATTTATAATGTCTTTGAAAATTGTGCAAAGTTACCAAAAAAATGAAGCAATCTTTGAATCAACTGTCCTGAAAAGAAATAACAAAAAGCTAAGAACAAACAAGGACTTGAGCAAAAACAGAGTGTACCCAAGGCTGAATAAGCAACAGCGTACACACACAATAACCGCATCCACGCAGCCGCAGAATCTCAAAAACGCAACTACGCAGCAAGTCAGGCCGCATCACTCAGCCAGAACACAGCATCACAGCAGCAGTCCATGTCATCGCAGATTCGGACCGCAGTAAACGCAGCACCCATCCAAACAGAGAACACTCTGTTTTGCGACAGACTGCCCAGTCCAGTGCGCACCCACCGTGCTGCTGCTCGTCCCTAATTGCAATCCTGTTTTGCAGTTCCCTGCAGTCCAAAAAATAGAGATATTCCCAGTCCCAGCAGATGGTGATTCTCGCATTTCACTCAATCCTGCAAGCCAACGAAGCATCCTGACACGAAAAAAGAAATGTTTGGTCGAAACACCAAACGCCCGCAGGCTCGCCCCAGCAGACTTCCTTAACTTTATGCGCAACATTGTGTAGATCAGATATACACATAAAGGCTACTTTATTCTCTTCCATTGCATGAGTTGATCTGTAATCCATAATGATTGATGTAAGTTAACTGAACTTATCATTTAACATCTATTTCATTAAGATAAAAATGAACATTTAATATGGAAACTATATATATGGTTGAACATCCTTCAGTCTCTTCACCAAAAGAGAGAAAAGAAAACTCCAGATGGCCTCCAATGTTACTGCTTTATTCTCTTTTTTCCTTCTTATGATTTTTAGAATACTGGTTTATTGATCTGACTCGTCTTAACTTCCTGGAAAATGTTTATAATTTTTTTTAACCAACTCAAATTATTACCATAAAGTAGTTAAAACACATTATTATTATAACAAATGTAGTTAGACAAATCATGATCATATCATATCAAGGAAAGTTTTCTCCCTATGTCTATTAAAGAGCATGCATACAACACCCACAAACCCTAAACCCACAAAGCCTCCACAGACCACAGTAATGAATAATGCAGTGACCATAGTACAATATTGTCAGTGAATCTCTTAAACAGAAATTCTAAATAGCAAGGAAATCAGCGAGGGGAGGGTGTGACCGCTCATCCCCCTCTAGACGCGCGCCTGCACTCTCAAGATACGCAGCAGCGCAAATCTCGAAAGGGATGAGTGGTAAAATCCCTCCCCTGTCGCTGGTTTCCTTGCCCCTTTCCTGGACAATAAGAAAAGTTGGTGTTTAAAACTCCACATGCTTTAAAAAACAAAAGATTACTAGTTTCAGTACTCCATCTCCTAGTGCTTGTCCCGCAAAAATGATCACTTAGATAATCCTCCGCAACACTCCTTACTTCTTCTTGCCATGACATGTTGGCTTAACATTTGTTAATCTCAGATGTCAGAGCTTTTTTTCCATTTTAGAAGATGATTTCTACAAAATCATGGAATGTTCTCGAGATACCGCAAAACATGATTCCCTGATCAACATGTTATAGTCGAAGAACCCGAATCATGTTTTTGTCATAAATCAATCTTTCGACATCAAAACTCTTTTCTTTCTACCTGATATACTTCACTTTAAAACCACCTACTTAATCAGTTCAGCAGGGGAATTAACATTTCATAACCATATCTTTTGCGAAAACAACCTTCTAACTGAACTGTCAAATATATAAATAAATACACTTAAAATAAAAAAGATGTCGATGCTTAAATTGTTAAGGAGGGAAGCTAAACTAGATGAACATGATCAGTCACTAATGAAAGAGAAACAGAATAATTAAAGATGAAAAAATAAAGAAAAGCAAAAACCAAGCATTTAGCCTCACATCCTTTAAATAGCTTTGTGTATGGCCAAAGAAGACTGCTTTTCTTTTCTTTTTCTTTGGAGTTATAGCTGTCTGATAGAACAAGTATCCTTTAGAAGCTGCCAATGGTCTGAGTGATTTTAAATAAAGTCATTGTTAAATTATTCTGGCCATTTCTATGCACATCTCCCCAATATATGATGGCAAATGACTTAGTCTATTGTAGCACTCCTTCCAAATCAATTCCATACAAAATAGTGCTCTTTCTTTCCATATAATAAATATTGATCTTCACTTTTTGACATTTGGGTTTGTTGTTGTGGTGCTAAGGTGGGTTCAAATGTCTCAAAAGCCCAACCTTAGAAAAACAGTCAATAAAGGGTGTTCATTTTCTCTTTTCTATATATTTCTTCTTTTTTCTTCCCATATATATATATATATATATATTTTCTTTTTGAATGGTAGGGTTTTAGCTCAAATGTCTCAAAAGCCCAACTCACTAAATTTAAGGCAATAGTTGTGGAAGAATTTTTTTTCACTGCAGAAAACCTAGGAAGATAATAACTTTGTCATTTTTTGTCATCCTCTCAGTATTAAAAATTTCATTGTTTTGTCTTGATTCAATGCGAAAGCGCATGTGTGATGCATGCAATTATCGGTATGCAAAAACTTGGGTTGCGTTGAAAACCAACAAACAGGGTATAAAAAGAAAAAGAACCATCCAGTCAACAATTCACTTGGTGAGTTTAACCACAGGTTAAACTCCATTGATTTATCTTTTAGTTTGGGTGAGAAGCTAATTTAAGGAAATTTTCTTCCCTGATGTAGTTTGGTGAGGAGCCATCTTTAAAAAAAATCGTATTTATAATACATTCAAATTATATATTAGAAACTTTTGAATGATACCTGCTATGACATCATTTTTTTGCATACATGATAGTGACCTAAAAACTACAGCTAAATCAACTAAGAAAATGAATCAAAACACCATCTTTCGAAAAAAAATAAAAAATATATTTGTATTACTCAACTAGCAGAATTTACATGAAAACTTTGAATAGTATTCCCACTGCAATATCATTTATTTGCACATATAATTAACCTAAAAACTACAACTAAAGCAACTGAAAAAATGAATGTCATCTTTCAATGAAAACGTATAACTTACGGAGCAGAGGGTGACCACTGGTAAAGTGCATGAGGGAGCCAAGCTTTAGTGCAATGTCGATCTTGATATGATATAATATCATATCTTAGGCACTTTTGAATAAAAAACCTTGAGTCCAGACCATATCCAACAATCTGTCAAAATCCAGGCGTAAATAATCTTACATATTTGATTCACATTAAGGACATAATTTAGCATATAACATTAAGATGAAAGTAATGAAAATTGGAGAATATTTTATCTGAAAAGACCAAAAGCATAATTTCGTACAAGTAAACCATTATTTGTCAATGAAATTGCTAGGACATTGTCATTGTTAGGACCCTAAATTATCAGATAACAAAGCAGACACAAAAGCCATAGACTACCAAACAACATTCAAAAAACTATATTTCTATCTCGGACTCGACACACACTATAACTCAGAAACCTCATCAACTCAAAACATTGAAACACACCTCAAATTCAAGAACTTGGAACAAATGAAATCAAAAATCAATGAAACACTTCGTCAAGCTCGGAAAGTTTACCATATCACTGTACGTTGATCACTGAAAACTAATGTACTCACTTTTTTTTTTTTTTTATTTTAAATTTGAATTATTTTTTATTAAATTTTTAAAAAAAATTTAACTAATGTACTCACATCCTGATTAATTAGTGATCATTGATAACACAAGTGCTTCCAAATAGTAATTAGTGATCACACAAGTGCTTCCAAATAATAATTATAAATGTCTAATAAACTCATTGATGTTTCAATGTATGGATGATGGGTGTGAAGTTGTTCTTATCTATCCAGCAGTATAACTACGGATATAGTGGGAGCAGGGATGCGTGCAATTTAGGACAGCACATAATTTATACTTGAATAATACACGTTCTGCAAAGCATATACATTTGAGATACAGTCAGATCAGTACAAGCTTTTACTGATAACATTCAGGCTATGCAAGCGACTTCATTTTGAGGAATAGTCATACTATATTAGCATCCCCTAAGAAAGACGCTATGGTTGATTCCCCTCCCTCCCCCACCTAAAAAAAAAACACTAAGGACGTATATATCTACATGTAGCTGTCGTACTTGGGTACTGATCAAGTTGTTGGACGAATCCTTTGTCTTTTAATAGTTTCTTACAATATGGAAAGTCAGCCTTCTTTTTTTCCTTAATGCCAGATCAAAGCATGCATGATGCAAGCAGTTGTGTGAATTTTCAATCTAAACTTCATTCGTATCAGTTAAGAAATACAAGTTGTAGAAGTTGGTGAAAGTCTGACATGATTCTAATGCTTAAATTAATTCTCTTTCTTTCATGCTTGCTTAAATAAATTGATATATCAAAGCTGTTTAGCTGTTATAGATGTTAGAGGTTAATACAACAGTTCTAACCCATCGTACCAGCCAAGGAAAATTATTTAGATTTGCAAATCTATTGGTTTCAGCATATCATGCTGGAAAAAACACACAGATCCCTTTCAACCCTAAACAAAAACATATTTAACATATGGAGCCAGCTGAGATTCAGCTGATCCCCTAGCTTGACACCCTGAAAGGTCAGTCTAGACCCCATTTTATAAGGTCAAAAATTTCTGATTTCCACTCAGTAACCCAAACGAATATATTCTGATTGAGTTTTCTTTTTGATTGTCAAGCTTAAGAAATTACCCACATGAGCTTTACAGTGAATAACTAAAATGTTATAGCAATGCTTCCCTTCTCGGTACATGTTTTTGTAGAGAATAGCCAAGCCCTTCAGTCCCCTATTAAAAGTTGTTTTCAAGATCTTGAGTTTATATGACCAAACGCTTATCAAAACAAGAACACATTATATCAACAGCTACTTAATAAAAAAATTAAATGGAACATGATTGACCATCCACCAAACTCCAAAGCATATATACATTCAACTCTAATTTGAGTCATAAATTGGGTTTTGTTGAGGTTTCATTACAACTAAAAATATAAGTGAGAATCAATGAAAAAATCACATTTGACTTATTAGTTGATGAGAAAGTACAGAAAATGAGAATAGATGTGCCCTGACTCAGCCTATCTTTCATTTTATCATTAAATATAAGTCTGTCTTTGCAGCTATAAAATGTTACATGAAGACTAATTGTGTTTAACACTTTATAAGGGGGTGATGGTATGAAACATATTTAAGTTTTGAACAATATGTACGATTGATGCGCGCTTACTGGTTGTTCTAGTATATAATATCACATATCTACCAAAACCAAACAAGCATAACATATAGGAGCAAATACTTAGTTTTCAAAAGGGAGGGTTGAACATACTCTGACGAAAGGAATTGCTGGAATCAAGCTCTAATGAGATCAAGACTCTGCCTAACTCTGCGTAAATTACAAGAAAGGCTCCCCGGCTTTCTAACTGTTACGAGAAAGGCTCCCCTCCATGCAGCCGGTTGGTAGCTCCCATGACAAGAACATGAGCTTGTGATTTCAGTCCATCCATGACTTAAAGAGCTGGGGGTGTCTACGAGGGAGCTCCACTAGCTCCCTGATCTGAGCCATCTGCTTTCTCACGTTCATTTACCTATGCATTCAGCAAATTGTTACTACTTTTCTAAGCAGCCTTTTACAAGCATACAAATAGCATTCAAGCAGCATTCACCATACATTTGAGCAATTGAAGCATACGATTAAGCATTCAGCATACATTTCATCACTTTAGCATTCAAGTAGCATTCAACATTCAAATTAGCTATGGTTAAAGTTTAATTATTCATGTATTTAGGTGCGTATGGTTAAAGTTTAATTACTCACCCCGCTTGGCTGCGTCGCGGATCCCATTAGAGGTTGCATGTTTGACATGAATGCTCTAAATGCCTCCATATCATTGGTCAACGTGTCTACCTTCCGATTGGTTGTCTCCAGATTTGCTGTCGTTGTCTCCAACTTTGCTGTCGTTGTCTCCAGCTTTGCTTCAGTGGCTGCTAGCTTCTCCTTCGTAGTTACGAGCTCTTGTGCAGTTGCATCATGAGCTGCAACCAGCTGTTGCTTAGTAAGCTCATGTGATTCCACTAGTTCACGTACTTTGGCATTAGCTTCATCCCCCACTGCATTGCGGAGCATTTTTCGAGTGACGCCAACCCCATACATCTTGGCCCTCCCATGTCCATCCCCCCATCACATCTGTAAACGCCTCCTCCCTATTCATTCATTCTCGGCCATCTGTTGGCTATGTTAGTTGTTCCATTTGCTCCTACATCAAAACAGATGCGCATACCCATAAACCATAAATGATCAAATACAGTTTATGATGGTTAACAACATTTGAACAACACATTAACTAGGTACATTCATATAATTTCATAGAATATAACGTACATATTTCCTTGCTGCTTCAGGCTGAGGGAATAATCCATCAGATAATGTGTAAGTTGTTTTGAACATTTGCATACGATCCGGTTCTTGTCCATTTGGGTTTTTTCTCTCTGGAATAATACAAATTACATTAAAAGAATATACATAAGCTAGTACATCTGCATGCATTAAGGGGTAATATATGAGCGGCATGGCACACAACATACATTATATATAGAAATCATTGGGAAAAAAAATTGCTACCTTTTCCTCCCATTTACGTGCAAATGACATGGTTCCACATCGATGAATTATCTTCAATCGGGCGCGATTTGATTTATTTTGTGCACTGACTTTCTGCATACAAACACAAATTCACAGTTACAATTCCTTTCAATCATATGAACTATCTTACTAGTTAAACTACAGTACTTAATATATACACCTCCATTTACGTGCAAATGACATGGTTCCACATCGATGAATCATCTTCAATCGGGCGCGATTTGATTTATTTTGTGCACTGACTTTCTGCATACAAACACAAATTCACAGTTACGATTCCTTTCAATCATATGAACTATCTTACTAGTTAAACTACAGTACTTAACATATACACCTTAAAATTTTCGTTCCTCCAGTACTGTACAAGCATCCGCCACTGAGCCTTATCCACCCCCATCATCAGTGTGCTCATATTGTTGCTCAAGTGGTCGATCATACCTATGATATGCCCTGAACAAATTGTGTTTCCCTTGTTTCCAACAATCGCAAGCTTTAGTTTGGACCCATCTCTGTCAAATTTTATAATAAAGTTTTTTTTAGTATAATATAATCACATGACGATATATAAAAACACTAATTATCAAATTTGAAACAAAATCACTCGTCAAGATATACAAAGACCTTAGTTTTATCCGTACAGTTTTCGAATGAGAACTTTGCCTGTGACAAAAATGTATGATTCCAATAATTATCAAGCTACGATAAGTAATATAGAAATACGATTTGGAAAAATGTGCTATGTCGTATATTATTAAACTTGCAAGACTATTACCGATATTAGCTTCCAAATAGTTTCCTTCACATCTGGTGAAATCTTCGGCCATTTGCAAGGTGAAAGAGGCACCTTACTTCCATCCCGTGCGATTATACCAATTTCAGTGGATACTTTTGCTGTTGTCTTGCCGATAGGCTGTCCAAAGGCATTGCATTTCACCACCATCAATTTTGTATGGTTTGGGCCATCATATTGATGCATACCCCTGTGTTTCTTATATCGTTGTACTGCAATTCCAATAGCACCAAAGTCAAATAAGCTATATCTCATGAATATTAAAAAGAAATTCGATTTCCTCAAACTATGTCATATCTGGAAAAAAAAAAATTATACACTTGCGATAAGTCAACAAACATTACCTATACGAACAGCTTCATCCCTATGCCTTGTAGATAAGCGTCCATCCGCACTCCTCTCTAGTTGTTCAATTTCATTCATATCATGGTCAGCAAGGTCTTGTTGATCTTCAGATAGCGGCTGTCCCTCTCCAGCAATAGAGGGAGTAATAGTCTCAGGGACTACACTATCTGTTTGAGATAGTTGAGAGACATGCTGTGACCTTTCATGACTTGATATAGCTAGTGAAGTAGAAGCATGTTGTGATAAGGTTGCTCTTCGAGAATGCAACTGTCCTCTTTGAGTTAGACGCCTCATCTCTATATTTTTTTTAACCTGTTATAACATTCAAGATAGCACATATTCATGCATAGAAAAAATATAAGTTCAGAAAGCAACATCAAATTTATCACAGCAATAGAGTCAAATAGATTGAACCACATATATTAAACCATTGAATAAAATATAAGTACCAATCATTTACTGTGCATATTGTACATATTGTAAAATAGCATTAAAGTTGAGATGCAGAACATGTTCATCACCATCCATATTATCAAACTTCATACATTACTCTATGAACTTAGAAGACCCAACTTGCTAACACTCTATTACAACATCTTCATCACCATCCATATTATCAATCCTTCTAACAGGAACGGGCTCAGATTCAACAATTTCTTCTTCAGTGGATGTAGACGACCCTCCATTGACATCATAAAATTCTCTAGGCTTTATCTTAACAGGGTCGTGCCACTCAGTTTTAACAGGATCTTGTACATAAAAGACTTGTTTCGCTTGTGAAGCGAGAATGTAGGGTTCATCCGTACATAGTAGTCGATTAAGTTTCACAATTGTGAATCCTAAAAGTGCAAATTATGTTATTTCTGTATGATGCTCTATCCCTAAAAGTCATGCAAATGGAGGATCAACCCAAATATATCAAACGAACCCAAAGTTCAAATTAAACGAAACAAGCAGGATACTGCACGCTTATGGCATATCTACCCATTAGCTAATAATTTATTATTCCACGCTTAAGGAATGTCTCTCTCAAAGTAGTTGTATATATTCATTTTCAACTTCACATAAAAAGTAAGCAAGCCAAATGCAGAATAATTAGAAGTAAACGACAATTTCAAATCATTAACCCTAAGCGAGCTTGAAGTATGAGCTTTATGTTATGTCTGATAAGTTGTTATTAGAGAACACCTTAGTTTCATGACAAGTTTGCCTTGTCATGCAAGCTCTTTTTTATTATTTTGAATGCCCTAGAATGAAAAAAAAAATGCAAGAAAACGGGGCACTAACATGGTCAACAAAAGCAGTGCACTAACATGGTCAAAACAAAACCAATCTAATCAAGCATTTCACTATTAGTTGGTACACTTAAAATACATCAAAAGTGTGGACGGTCTGACTTAATTCTACCATCCACATCTATTGCTATAGATGGTAAGAAGATTTAATAATTCATTAAATTCCACTTGAGCTCCATGAAATTTTTTTGCTAAATTTGAACATGTAAGGAATTTTACAAGTATATTTTGATTGTATGGAAGAAATTTTACAATCATACTATTACACTGAAAACTAAAGCTTGTGTACGTATATATGAAAACAGACTTGGGAAGGTTTAGACATCTAGCTTGAATTCCTAGAAGAGTTCTACTTCCATCTTTAGACTAAAAGTCAGTGAGTTTGGAGTAGTATTAGTTGTTCGCCACTTTTACAGTTCAAAACAATATAAAAAATTTGCATCTTTACACTGAAATTTGCAAAACAATATAAACCTAAGTGAGAGATTCTACTTCCATCTTTAGACTAAGAGTGTGAATTCTACAATATAAACCTAAGAGTCTGTGATTTTATTTTTACTTACCTTGAACCCTTGTTAGAGCACAAAAACCCCAAATTTCTCCCACCTTGAAGTTGAAGAAGATGAAGAATGAGTTGATGCAGAAGGATTCCAGGCCCCTCAGCAGGTGACGCGGCGCGGGTTCTTCCTCTCAGACCTTCCTCTGAAAATCGAGGGTTCTTTCCCTTCAAAATATGGTTCTTCCTCTCACAGTTTCTTCCTCTGAAAATCGCGCGTTTTCCTCGCAGAGCTTCTTCCTCTCAAAACACCGTGACGCGGGATGTCAAACCTTCGTCCTCTCAAAATTGCTCTTCCAAACCTTCTTCTTCTCTCTGCATCGTCCTCTGCAATGATTCTTCTCAATGATTCTTCCTCTCACAGGTTCTTCTCAATGATTCTTCCTCAATGATTCTTCCTCTTACAGGTTCTTCTCAATGATTCTTCCTCTCTCTGCTTCGTCCTCTGCAATTAATACTCTCTTCACAAAACAAAAACAACGCGGGATTCCCAATTTTTTTCGCGCCGAAAGGTTTTTATTTTGTGTCTTTTTTTTCTCGATTAGGGACGGCAAAAGCCCGTAACTAGGATTTGTAAATCTTAGTTACGGTTATTATACCGTGGCTAAGTAAAATTTTCGTCAATATATTTTTTTTTCAAATATACACTTATGGACGACATAAAACCTAGCAAAGTGTTTTTATTTGTAAATCCCAAATAAGTAACAGTGGAAAATCTCCCAGTGTGACTTTACGACCCAATTGACTCCTCGGTCAAATAAACTGCATGAAGCCCATCCAAATTCACAATTCATTTTCCATAATCCATCAACGTACAACTGATATCAGGCACAAATCAATTCAATAAAAACACTTGCCTTGGTTTCGAGGCCACGAAGCTCGACTTGAGTGAATTGGCTTTGAAGCCAGGGATCCAAAACAATAACACCCATAAAGGTAGACATTTTTGCCAATGTTTACCAACTTGAACAATCCCACCATGAACAAACAAATAGCACACTATAAGGATCTCAAACACACAATGAAAATAAAATTTCATATCCAATTTCTTATAAAACAAAACCCAATTGAATAAACACGTAAATGAAGAAATAAAACTGATTTGGGGACAGAACCTCGCGAAGAGGAAAGAACAGGAGTCGACCAACCCCTGATCAGTGAATGCCATTTGAAAACCCTAGAATTCCTTCAAGAATGGCCTCATGGGGTTGTTGAAAACTGTGGATTCTTTGTGGGTTTTAATGTTTTGCTTTGCTAAAAGAAGGGGAAAAAAATCTAGACAGATTTGAAGAAGAAGATTAAGAAAAGGACATCTATAGAAGAAGAAGGATCTTACCTAAAAAAAATGATGATGATGGAGTTAATCAAAGTCTTTCGGTTGAAATCAGAACTGGAGCCTTGGTTCTCTCACACCGTAGCTAATTTCTTTAGTGTTTAATTTTTTTTTAAAACAAATTAGTGACGATTTGTTGCCGTCGCTAATATAAAAATGAAAAACGAATTAGCCACGGCAATTGGCTAATCTCTTTAGTGTTTAATATTTTTTTTAAACCAATCAGCCACGGCAATTGGCCGTAGCTAATCTCTTTAGTGTTAATTTTTTTTTAACCAATTAGTCTATGATATTCTTTGATCTAATCTGATCTTTTTTATCTGGTCTTCTTTGATCTTCTTTGATTTTTTATCTGATCTGATCTTCTTTGATCTAATCTTCTTAGATTTTCTCTGATCTTCTTTGATCTGATTTTTTTAATCTTCCTTGATCTCATCTTCTTTGATTTGATCTTATTTGATCTGATCTGATCTTCTTTTATCTCATTTTCTTTGATTTGAACTTCTTTGATCTTCTTTGAACTTTTTTGATATTCTTTGATCAAATCTTCTTTGATTTTCTTTTAACTTATTTGATATTCTTTGATCTGATATGATTTTCTGTGATCTTCATTGATTTTCTTTGATCTGATCTGATCTTCTTTGATCTGATTTTCTTTTATCTTCTTTGATCTGATCTGATATGATATTCTTTGATATTGTCTGATTTTCTTTGATCTTATTTGATTTGATCTTTTTTTATCTGATCTGATATTTTTTGATCTGATCTGATATTTTTTTATCTAAACTTCTTTGATCTGATCTTCTTTTATATTCTTTGAACTTCTTTGATCTGATCTTTTTTTATCTGATCTTTTTTTATCTTCTTTTATCTGATCTGATCTTATTTGATCTTCTTTGATCTTATTTGATTTGATCTTCTTTGATCGGATGTTCTTTGAACTTCTTTGATCTGATCTGATATTTTTATCTCGGATGTTCTTTGAACTTCTTTGATCTGATCTGATATTTTTTATCTGATCTTCTTTGATATTTTTTTTATCTGATCTTATCTTTTTTAATCTTCTTTGATCTTCCTTGATTTGATCTGATCTTCTCTGATCTTATCTGATATTCTTTGATCTGATCTGATCTTTTTTATCTGATCTTCTTTGATATGATCTTCTTTTATCTGATATTCTTTGATCTTCTTTTATCTTCTTTGATCTGATCTGATATTCTTTGATCTTATCTGATCTTCTTTGATCTTATCTAATCTTCTTTGATCTTATTTGATTTGATATTCTTTGATCGAATCTTCTTTGAACTGATATTCTTTGATCTGATCTTCTTTGATTTTTGTTGATCTTCTTTGATATTTTTTGATTTGATCTGATATTTTTTGATCTCATCTTCTCTGATCTAATCTTCTTTGATCTGATCTGATATTCTTTGATCTTCTTTGATCTGATATTCTCTAATGAGTTTCCTAATCGAGTTGAAAGGCAATGGGTTATTGGTGATTTTATCCAGTTTATAAATATATAGCTATTTTCTTTATATAATTAAAAAAAATTAGCTACGGTATGGCACTTTGGCATCGCTAAAATACCGAGATTCGAACCCGAGTTGCCTGGGTGAAAGCCAGTTCTCCTAACCGGGCTGGAACGTAATGAGTTATTGGTGATTTTATCCAGTTTATAAATATATATATCTATTTTTTATATAATTAAAAAAAAAAGAATTAGCTACGGTAGATAACCGTGGCTACTAAAACTCATTAGCCACGATACTTTGCCGTCGCTAATATAAAAATTTTAATATAATAAAAAAGTTTCATTGGTGGGATTCGATCCGGGTCGCCTATGTGAAAGCCAAGTCTCCTAACCGGGCTGGACGGAAATGTGTTATTAGTGATTTTATCCAATTTATAAATATATAGCGATTTTGCTTTATATAATTTAAAAAAAAAATTCACACGGTATTTTGACCATGGCTAACAAAAAAAAATTTGTAAACATTAGCTATGGCCCTAGTGCCTTCGCTATATTGTTTTCTTATAATTTTTTTTTAAAAATGACATTAGCTACGGCCCTTTACCGTCGTTACGTTGTTTTGTTATAATTTTTTTAAAAAAAATCACATTAGCTACGGCATTGGGACCGTCGCTAACAAAAACATTTATAAACATTAGCTACGACCCTAGTGTCGTCGCTAAGTCGTTTTGTTATAATTTTTTTTAAAAAAAAATCACATTAGCTACGGCATGGGGACCATCGCTAACAAAAATACATTTCTAAACATTAGCTACGACCCTAGTGTCGTCGCTAAGTCGTTTTGTTATAATTTAAAAAAAAAATCACATTAGCTACGACATGGGGACCATCGCTAACAAAAAAAATTTCTAAACATTAGCTACGGCGCTAGTGTCGTCGCTAAGTTGTTGTGTTATAATTTTTTTTTAAAAAAAATCACATTAACTACGGCATTGGGACCGTCGCTAACAAAAAACATTTCTAAACATTAGATACAGCCCTAGTGCTGTCGTTAAGTTGTTGTATTATAATTTTTTTTTAAAAAAAATCACATTAGCTACTGCATTGGGACGCTAATAAAAAACATTTCTAAACATTAGCTACGGCCCTAGTGCCGTCGCTAAGTCGTTTTGTTATAATTTTAAAAAACAAATCACATTAGCTACGTCATGGGGACCGTCGCTAACAAAAAACATTTCTAAACATTAGCTACGGCCCTAGTGTCGTCGCTAAGTCGTTTTGTTATAATTTAAAAAAAAAAATTTACATTAGCTACGGCATTGGGACCGTCGCTAAAAAAAAATTCAAAACATTAGCTACGGCTCTAGTGCCGTCGATAATGGTCGTATTAGCGACAGTTTTAAGCCGTCGCAAAACGGTTAGCGACGGTTATTTTTATATATGTACCAAAACCGTAGCAGAAATTATAGCGACGGTTTTAAAACCGTACCAAACCCTAGTGCTTTATATATGTACCAAAACCGTACCAAAAACGGTTTTAAAAAATAGTTTTAAAAAACCGTCGCTAATTTCCGTAGCTAATATTGCTTTTTTTGTAGTGCCACAAAAATATGAACTCCTCCAAGTGAAGGTTGTTTTTTATAATCGCTATATATGATGGCCCAGTACCATAAATTTGTAGTATACTACATATATTTTGCAAATGCATATATGGTAATAACAAGAGCAATCTGAACACCATGACCTGGTTGGGGATAGGATCCAAGAAAACTACGATATCATGAGTACATTACAGATAAAACCATTGTACCCTCAATGGCACACTGACACCCCATGGTAAGATTTACTCTACTAGCTTGGAGGGTTCCGGTAAGGGTTTTCCGGCCCACAAGCCAGAAACGAACCTGGGGACAGAGGACTCCCCTGTCATACCTTAGTCGCAAAGGAAGCAACAACAACCCAAGAAAAAAAAACAAAATAGGCTAATCCCAATCATACGTTTGACAAACAAAACCATACTGTAAAACATGTAGTACCATTTTGATAATAAACAAGTGATTTTTTTTATGACAAAGAAACAAAGTTCAACCTACACAAACATCTAAATGAATGTTACCATAAGAGCAAATGTAAACCAAGTTTAGCTATGCCCCTTTATTTTATTTAATTTAGCCCTTCATCACCAATTATAATATATAACCTGAAATTTAGCCCCTTTGTTGGAATTTAATTACCTGAAATTTGTTGGAATTTAATCTCATATCTCGCCCATTATATCACGACACATATCTTGAATCCGAGTAGCCAAATCAATTGACTTCATCCAGATCTCCAGTAAACTTCTTCAAAGAAATCTTCCATCAAAACATCTTGCTTGATGAACTTGATGAACTAAGTATAGGTTCTTTCTTAGAAATAATAATGAATTAGTGATGGGTGAAAACAAATTTCAGAACCAAATGGATCTCAAATGAGATGAGTGAACATATTCTCCCTCTCACCGCCACCACCCAAGCCGATCGATCTAAAGAAACCGCTCTCCCCTTAGCGTGTTTAAATAGAGAGAGGACAACCAAGTACCAACCCACCAGTTACATTAATGGGCTAAAGGCATAAAGCCCAGGCCCAGTTCACGCTCCATAAAAGCAAACCACCACGCCAGCAAAAGCTAAGAACAGTCTAGAAGCGAGATCACAACCGTCGATTTCCCTCATCAACAGCTGAGATCTCTTTCTTGCCAGAGTAAAAACCCCAGAAGAAGAAGAAACCCTAAAATTTATTGCTCGACTTCAAATTTTACGAATAGTCCATGTGCTAAAGTGCTCGGGTTGACCCGCCCAAGTTGCACCCTAGTTCATGGTTAAAACCCTAATCCAAGTCTTCCTTTTCACCATTTCTTCCCATTTCAAGTTGCGGTGGCAGAGGTGATTGAAGGTCAGATTCTCATTCAATATGATTGATCTTGATTTGAAAGAGATGGAGGATGTAATTGATGAGTATGTGCTTCGACATCAAACATTCAAACTTCATGTTCACTGGCAAGGTACTTATGGATGGACTTTTACATATAATCTCCAGTTTTTCAAGATATGTACTGAAGAAGAACTTGATTTGGCTACTCTGATTCAAAATACACAGGTAAGATGCTCTTTTCTGGAAAATCTGATTGTTTTGGTCATCACATCGGCCTCATAATTGGTTAGTACGGTGGTTACTCGATATTCTATATTCAGATGTGGATTTCATTTCAATTTTTGGTAATGGAAGTGTTGGTAAAACTACTATAGTAAAAACATTCATATCTATGAGAAAGTGAACGAAAATTTTCCGTACCATGCTGCAAAATTGTTCATCAAATTATTATACTTATTATTGGAGAAAAATGAAATAAGCAACAGGTTGGAACAAATTCAAGTAACCATCGAATGAGAGCAAATACAAAGAAGTTCTTCGGTTGAAAGACGCAGAAATACTTGGAGGAATGAAACAAGAAAAATGCAGGTGAAAGTTTGGTTGAAAGAGCTAAGCACTTACTTAGCCTTTGAAGTTGAGGATATAAGTTTATTGGATTCAAATACAGTCAAGGTACACTGATATTGACGACTCAGATTCAGGATATCAAAAAATGTTCAAAACAAATTTCGGGCATGAAGGACAGATACGATCAAGGTACGTACGGATGGTGTATAATTCAGTTTTAGTTTGCCGAGTCTATTGTAAAGAATTCAGTCATCTAAAACCATCATAAGAGTTGAATTTTGTTTACATTTGTTTTGTATAATCTTGGAATGATGGATGACAATTGATATACATGTCTACGCTATCAATTAAACATTAGTTTCTTTCTTACCAAAAGCATGTTTTCATTTCTTGTTTGCTTCGGTATTGATTAGGTTACAAAGTTTCACTAATAAAGAGAAACAGAGAAAGAATAATATTATCTTGTAAAAGAATACACATCGAAATGAGCTTTTGGAATGGGAAATATTATTAGTATGAAAGTAGATTGTTCTGCGTCAATCTTTTTGCTCGTTGCAGGAGCTAAGCAAAAACAATAGTTCTGTATATATTCATCCTTCTTTATCTAGGAATGAATAGCCAATCAAAAGAACTCAACTTACTGCAATGTGATATAAGCCTAGCTATAGTAAAACAAATAAGTTGAATGATACTGTAGAGCTATTTAATGCACAGAAACATTAGTGACATGGTCGGAACAAGTTTTTCATAAAATAACTCACATTTCTGTGTATAAACTGGCTAGTTTGTTGACGACCATAAAATTCAAATGACCTACAAATAAACCCAAGGAATAAAGATACTGAAAGCTCAACCTCAAATGATCATTTGCTAGAAAATTAAGGCATGTCACTGTCTTGTGTTTTTTTTTTTTAAATCTATGAATCGGCAAATAGTATTTTATTCATTTGTTCTACTATAAAAAAAATTTTAAAAACAAAGAAAAGAAGATTGATGGCGATAGAAATAAGTCAAACAAACATGGGAGTGAGCAATGCATCAGCAGACTGATGCCATTGTTTCACACATTCGTTCAGGGAATCACCATTAGGACACCTGCCCCACAGTCTGCTACAATAGAGCACCATTCCAACTTAACGTATGGACAATGAAAGAAAGGGACCATTGGTGTCTTGCAAACCAAAAATGTCTATTCCAATTCGAAAATGTTGCATGAAGTCCATGATCTTTCTGATGCATAAACATCCTCTGCTCTTAGGAACACTAACCGGAATGGTTGTACTAAAAATTAGAAACACCGACAAGCTTATGAGATTGTTTTTTTTATTTATTTATCAAAGTTAGCCTTCTCGTAATTGAAAGGCTTCTATCCTCCTGGACCGTTTTTTTTCTTTGAAAGACAAGCTTGCCACCGGTGGGTATAAAACCCTAGACCTAGAGGTTAAACCACCACAACCCAACTAACCAGGCTACCATTGCCGCCGGTAGGTATAAAACCTAAGACCTGATGGTCAAACCACCACAGCCTTAACCAATCAGGCTACCATTGGCATTTTTTTTATACAACGCGTCTAGAAAGCCAGGCCCTGGTGTCGGGAGAGCGCGAGGTCGTGCTCTCACGCAAGTGATGGGGAGAGAGACTGATTAAAAAAAAACCCAAAACAAACTATGTTACGTTAATAGAGTTAACATTTATTTTCCCTTCCCCAAAAACAAAAACAAATCTCATCTCCCCTCCCCTCCCCAAAACAACACTTTTCTAGGGTTTCATCTCCCCTAGATCTCTCCTTCGTGATCTTCAAAAGCAACGAACCAAACACTTATCTAGGGTTTCATCTCCCCTCCCCAAAACAATACAATCGATTGGTTCATCTAGGGTTTCGACTTTTAGGGTTGAGAGAAGCTTCTCTAGGGTTTCGGTGCACCTTGTGGTTGAAGAAGCAGCGAACAAAGCACTCTAGGGTTTTGATTGCTCCTTCATATCGTCTCGATCGAAGCCTTATCTTTCAACTCCATGTCTAAATTATCAATGTGCAACCTTCTCTTTCAACTCCTTGTTATTCTCAAGCAATTCAAGCTCATCCCTACTTTCTACTAACAACCAAGTGGGTTTTGGTCAAACAACTGTAAGTTACCACATCCGGTGATGACTTTATTAGAATGCTATATGAGAAAACCTATTCATACAATCTTCATTATCCGGCTAAATTATCATTGTGTCGGGTTTTCTTTCAACTCCCTCTTATTCTCAAGCAATTTCAACCTCATCCATGCTTTATACTAACAGCCAGGTGGTTTTTTGTCAAACAATTGTAAGTTCCTACGTCTAGTGATATGCTTACGGCTTTATTAGAATGCTATATGAGAAAACTTATTCATAAAGTCTTCATTGTCTTAGGTAAATTCTGCAAATTGACTATGTTTTTAGGGTATAATATCTATCAGGTTTCAAGTATTATTATTATTATTGCTACTGTTTATTTATTTTTTTATTTGTTAATTTGAATTTGTGAGTGTTATGTAGATTTGGCATATGTGGAACTTCATTTTATTTTGCTTCTCAATGTGCAGACTTCTCTTTCAATTTCCTTCCAGCCATCCGGTAACTTTGGTCAAACACAAGCAGATATTAAAAGATATAAACAATTCACACTTATTTTGTTGAAAGTTATATTTTGTTACTTTCTCAAAGCTTTTGGGTAATGTTAGGTTCATTTTGTTATTTTAATTATCACTTTTTTTGTTACTTCTATTATATAATCTATTTAGCCGGAACTACCTGTATAAAAATTCTGATGGATCGTTAGTTGCAACATTGTTCCTCAAGATAAACTATATAAGGTAATAAAACTAGGGTTGTTATTTGTGTCTCTATGTTATAACAGTAGTTGTATATTATAACATATATTTCATAAATAGATAGTGTATAAGATAACGAATGTATGGAGAAGGAAGAAAATTTAGAGGAGATAAGGGAACTTGCAAAAGGGATGGAATTCCCCAACATTGATGAGTACCAAGCTTATTATCATGATTATGGTAATAAAAAATGATTTTCAGTGAAAGTAAGGACTATTGAAAAAGATGAAAATGAAAAACCTAAATACATGCAGTTTTCATGTAGTCAGTTTGGGCAACGAAAAAATAAAACAAAAAATATCGTGGGATTACATGGTACTAGTAAATGTGGATATTTAGCTAAGATTATAGGTCAGATACGCCCTGATGGAACAATTTTAGTGACAAGAGTAACATTTGATCACAATCATAAATTGAGCCCCGAAAAATCAAGATTTTACCCGAAGAGTAGAATTATGAGCTCGTATGTCAAGTAGAAACTTGATTATAATAATATGGCAGGTATTAGACCAAGTAAGAGTTTTCTTCATATGTGGTTGAAGCTGGTGGGCATGATGTTGTGACATTTTCTCAGAAAGATTGTTACAATTATCTGAATAAAATAAACAGGTTGAGACTTGGTGAGGGAGATGCGACGACACTTCTTAACTACTTCCAAAAAATGCAAGCTAACAATGCCGATTTATTTTATATGATGAATTTGGATGATAAAGGAAAGTTAAGAAATGTCTTTTGGGAAGATGCATAAAGCAGAGCAACTTACAAAGAGTTTGGGGATGTTATTTTTGATACTACGTACTTAACTAATAAGTATGAGATGTCATTTGCTCCTTTTGTTAGGTGAATTATCACGGTCAGTCAATAATTTTGGAATGTGGATTGATATGTAGTGAGACCGTAAAAGATTTTGTTTGGCTTTTCAAAACTTGGCTTTTGTGTATGAATGATTGTGCTCTGACTACTTTAATCAATGATCAAGATAGGGCAATGAAAAGGGTCAAATTGTATTTTCCAACACACGATACAAATGGTACTTGTGGTATATTATGAAAAAGTTGCCCGAAAAACTGTCTGATTGCAATCAATAAGAGGCTATCAAGTTTGCAATTCAAAGAGCGGTTTATTATTCTGTCTCATGAAGAGTTTGAAGGAAATTGACATGATTTCATTGAGAAATATAACCTACAAGAAAATGATTGGTTGAGTGGATTATACCATGAAATGATGCGTTGGGTGCCAACATTTCAAATAAATACTTTTTGGGCAGGGATGTCTTCAACTCAAGCGAGTAAAAGCATGATTTTTTTTTATAGTTCCGTAAAATCGAAGACCACTCTGAAACAATTCATAGAACAATATGAGAATGCGTTACGAAATAAGGTTCAAAAAGAGGCTGAAGAAGACTTTAAATTGTTTAACCAAAGGATTCCTTGCATCACTCCTTATGCAATAGAGAAAAATTTCAAGTTGCCTACACGACAAATAAATTTAGGGAGTTTTAAGAAGAGCTAGCAAGAAATATATGTTATAAAATTCGTAGTGATGTTATGGATGAGAGTGGCTTTGAGGTCTACAATGTTACACGGGACTTGTTGATAGGAGATAGACAATGATCAATCAATTTTAAAGTTTTTTTCAAAGTTGTCGATTTCAATATTAAGTGTAATTGCCAATTGTTTGAGTTCAGGAGGATCTTATGCAAACATGTATGGACAATATTGTTTCAAAGAGGGATTCATGTTGTACCAGAAAAATATGTTATTCGGAGGTGGAGGAAAGATGTTAAGAGGTATTACACAAAGGTTAGAATTGTTTATTCAAATTGGGGAATGAATCCTGAAAATGAACGGTTTGATAAGATGTGTATTGCCTTCTAAGAAATGGCCAACTTCGCCGTTGAGGATGAAAAAAAGACAAATAAGCACTACAAAAAAAAGCAAAATTAGCTACGGCAATTAGCGACGGTTTTTTAAAACCCTCGCTATTTAAACGGTTTGCGACGGCAAAAAACCGTCGCTAAAATTTCTGCTACGGTTTTGGGTACATAAATTAACTTAACCGTCGCTAACCGTTTTGCGACGGGTAAAAACTGTCCCTAATACAAACATTAGCGACGGCATTCCGACCGTAGCTAATGTTTAGAAATTTTTTTCGCTAGCTACGGTCCAAAAACCGTCGCTAACGTGATTTTTTTAAAAAAAAATTTTAAAAACAAATCAGCGACGGCCATACAACCGTAGCTAATGTTTCTGTGATTTAAAAAAAATATATGTGAAAACACCTTAGCGACGGCTTGCAAACCGTAGCTAATGTGATTTTTTAAAAATAAAACAAATTAAAAAAAAGCTTAGCGACGGTTTTCTAACCGTAGCTAACATGATTTTAAAAAAATAGTAAACTAATTAGCGACGGCTTGAAAACCGTAGCTAATGTGATTTTTTAAAAATAAAAAAATTTAAAAAAAAGCTTAGCGACGGTTTTCTAACCGTAGCTAACATGATTTTAAAAAAAAATAGTAAACTAATTAGCGACGGCTTGAAAACTGTAGCTAAGGTGATTTTTTAAAAACAAAAAAATTTAAAAAAAGCTTAGCGACGGTTTTCTAACCGTAGCTAACATGATTTTAAAAAAAATAGTAAACTAATTAGCGACGGCTTAAAAACCGTAGCTAATGTGATTTTTTAAAAACAAAAAAAATAAAAAAAACGTAGCGACGATTTTCTAACCGTAGCTAACATGATTTTAAAAAAAATAGTAAACTAATTAGCGACGGCTTGAAAACCGTAGCTAATGTGATTTTTTAAAAACAAAAAAATTAAAAAAACCTTAGCGACGGTTTTCTGACCGTAGCTAACATGATTTTAAAAAATATATATAGTAAACTAATTTGCGACGGTAATACAGCCGTAGCTAAGATTTTTTGTGATTTAAAAAAAAATATTAAAAGACATTAGCGACGGTTTGAAAACCGTAGCTAATTTGATTTTTTAAAAACAAAAAAAATTAAAAAAAACTTAACGACGGCATTGTGACCGTAGCTATGGTTTATAAATTTTTTGTTAGCTACGGTTTACATACCGTCGCTAATGTGATTTTTAGAAAAAAAAATATTATAAGAAAACAACGTACCAACGGTTGTAGGGTCGTAGCTAATGTTTAAAACTGTCACTAATGCATTTTTTAAAAAAAATTATAAGAAATCAATATAGCGACGGCAATAGGGCCGTAGCTAACGTTTACAATTTTTTTTTGTTAGCCACGGTCAAAATATCGTAGCTAAATGTGAATTTTTTTTTAAATTATATATAAATAAAACTCAGTATCCACGGTTCTCTACCATAGCTAATTCTTTTTGTTTTAATTATATAAAAAAATAGATATATATTTATAAACTGGATAAAATCACCAATAACCCATTACCTTCCAGTCCGGTTAGGAGAACTGGAAGGTAATGGGTTCGAATCTCGCCAATGAAACCTTTTTTTTATATTAAAATTTTATCTTAGCGACGGTAAAGTGTCGTGGCTAATGAGTTTGATATTTTTTTTATAAAAACCAATTAGGCACGGCAATTGGCCGTAGCAAATAAGATCATATCAAAGAAGATCAAATAAGATCAAGGAAGATAAGATCAGATCAGATCAAAGAAGTTAAAAGTAGATCAAAGAAGATCAGATCAGATAAAAAAAGATCAAATAAGATCAGAAAAGATCAAAGAAGATCAAATCAAAGAATATCAAATAAGATCAAAGAAGACCAAAGAAGATCAGATAAAAAAAGATCAAAGAAGTTCAAAGAAGATCAGAGAAGATCAGATCAAAGAATATCAAAGAAGATCAGATCAGATCAAATCAAAGAAGAACAACGAAGATCAGATCAAAGAAGATCAAAGAAGTTCAGAGAAGATTAGATCAAAGAAAATCAGATCAGATCAAAGAAGTTAAAAGTAGATCAAAGAGATTAGATTAAATCAGATTAGATCAGATCAAAGAAGATCAAAGAAGTTAAAAGTAGATCAAAGAAGATCAGATCAAATAAGATCAGATCAGATCAAAGAAGATCAAATTAGATCAAAGAAGATCAGATCAAATCAAATCAAATCAAATAAGATAAGATCAAAGAAGACCAAAGTAGATCAAATAAAAAAGATCAAAGAATATCAAAGACGTTCAAAGAAGATCAGATAAAAAAAGATCAAAGAAAATCAAAGAAGATCAAAGAAGATCAGAGAAGATCAAGGAAGATCTGGAAAGATCAGATCAGATCAGATCAGATCAGATCAGAGAAGATCAAAGAAGATCAGATCAAATAAGATCAGATAAAAGAATATCAAATAAGATCAAACAAGAATATCAAATACGATCGAAGAAGACCAAAGAAGATCAGATAAAAAAATATCAAAGCAGATCAAAGAAAAATCAAAGAAGATCAAAGAAGTTCAAAGAAGATCAAAGAAGATCAGATCAAAGAATATTAAATAAGATCAAAGAAGATCAGATCAGATCAAATCAAAGAAGAACAACGAAGATCAGATCAAAGAAGATCAAAGAAGTTCAGAGAAGATCAGATCAAAGAAAATCAGATCAGATCAAAGAAGTTAAAAGTAGATCAAAGAGAATAGATTAAATCAGATTAGATCAGATCAAAGAAGTTAAAAGTAGATCAAAGAAAATCAAAGAAGATCAGATCAAATAAGATCAGATCAGATCAAAGAAGATCAGATCAAATCAAATCAAATAAGATAAGATCAAAGAAGACCAAAGTAGATCAGATAAAAAAAGATCAAAGAATATCAGAGACGTTCAAAGAAGATCAGATAAAAAAAGATCAAAGAAGATCAAAGAAGATCAAGGAAGATCCGGGAAGATCAGATCAGATCAGATCAAATCAGATCAGATCAAATCAGATCAGATCAGAGAAGATCAGATCAAATAAGATCAGATAAAAGAATATCAAATAAGATCAGAGAAGATCAAGGAAGATCAGATCAAAGAAGTTAAAAGTAGATCAAAGAAGATTAGATCAAAGAAGATCAGATAAAATAAGATCAGATCAGATCAAAGAAGATCAAATAAGATCAAGGAAGATCATATCAAAGAATATCAAATACGATCGAAGAAGATCGGATAAAAAAATATCAAAGCAGATCAAAGAAAAATCAAAGAAGATCAAAGAAGTTCAAAGAAGATCAAAGAAGATCAGAGAAGATCAGATCGAAGAATATCAAATAAGATCAAAGAAGATCAGATCAGATCAAATCAAAGAAGATCAGATCAAAGAAACCCACTGAGGAGAAGTCCGCCGATTCCTCGACACCGATCTCGGCCGCCTCTCTCTCCCCTCCCTTCATCCGTCGCCGCTCTCTCGGAGATCTGAGATCTCTCATCTCGGAGATCTAAAAAATCTGAGATCTCGAGATCTGAAAATTTGATCGGATTTTGGAGATCTGAAAAATCTGATCGGATCTTGGAGATCTGAAAAATCTGATCGGATCTCGAGATCTGAAAAATCTGATCGGAGATCTGAAAAATCTGATCGGATCTTGGAGAACTGAAAAATCTAAGTTCTCGAGATCTGATATATATATATATATATATATTTTTTTTTTTTTTTTAAAAATCTCAGAGATCTCGGAGAAATCTGATCTTTTAAAAAAAATCTCGGAGAAATCTGTTCTTTTTAAAAAATCTCGGAGAAATCTCAGATCTCAAAAAAAAAAATATATATATATATATTTTTAAAAAACCATTTAGCGACGGCCACAATGCCGTCGCTAGAATAAAAAAAAATCAGTTAGCCACGGCTAAAATGCCGTCGCTAAAATAAATAAAAAATGTTAAATTTTTTTTTTTAAAATCAGTTAGCCACGGCCAAAATGCCGTCGCTAAAATAAAAAAAATTTAATTTAATTTTTTAAAATCAGTTAGCCACGGCCAATATGCCGTCGCTAAATTAATAAAAAATTAAATTTAAAAAAAAAAAATCAGTTAGCGACGGATATTTTACAATTTAGCGACGGTTTTATCCCGTGGCTAATTAGCTACGGCAGTTTTGCCGTCGCTGAATCAATTAGCGACGATAAATCTAGCTACGGGACAGCGACGGATGTGGTGCCGTCGCTGATTCCTTTTAGCTACGGTTTTAGCTCAATCAGCGACAGTTTTTAGCCGTCGCTAATGTCCATTTTTTTTGTAGTGAAGGTTCAACAATGAATCATTTTGAAGATGGAGAAACTTAAAATTGATGATGGTGATGGTCGTACTGATTCAGAGGGGTTTTTGAAAATAGGCACTAAAACTACTCGTTCTGGGATCCAAATTCATAGTCCATTGGTGGTTTGTTGCAAAAGTCAACCTTTTAATTCAATGATGAAATCCACCATGGATAAAATTTGTAAAATTATACAACACAAAAGAAATAAAGAAAGAAAGAGTAGGCCATTGAGAAGAATTTGGTATGTTTTGCAATCTATGTTTTACTTTAATGAATATTTATTTTCTTAAGTCAAGAATATTAAATTTTATTTACACGTCATTTGTAGAGTTCTATTGAATGTTCACAATGTATGACCAATGACGGACCCAGGATTTTAGTCAAGGGGGGCGAAATGGTAAGTAAATTTTTTTCTACCCGAGCTAGTAAAAAAAAAGTACAACTATAAAAATACATTACATATACCAAATTGAATCCAGTGTAATTAAATTTTAAGCCAAAATTAGGTCACAATATCAATAACCTTAGCAAAGGGCAAATGAGCGTAATAAATAGAATATATAATTAAAATCACAAAATAATTAAGATAAGTATATAGTTGAAGAAAAAAAAATCTGAAATTTACGAACATAATAAGATCCTAATACAATTTCATAGAAAAATGATTTATATGATTCTCAAATTTAGTATGAGTTAGCTAATGGCATATATTTTTATTGAATTCTATATTTATTATTTTAGATATTAATTTCAAATAATTTTTTTGTTGGAGGTTTTACACCACTTGTGAACCTGCAATTAATTTTTTTTATTATTTGCATTTACATATAAATTTGCGTTGAAAGCAAAAAAGTAGGGGTATGTCATAATGACAAAATTGTAATTGTGAATAGACATAAAGAAATTATACGCTCCAACAGGACCGAAAATAAATTATTATTAAACTAAACAAATTTTTTAATGTTTGCAATTAATAATAACATTGTATTGAAAAAAAAAATTAGGAGAGTGACAATGGTGAAAAAAATTAATTATCAATAACCATAAAGAAATCATGCACTCGAACAGTATCGAACTTGGGTTGTTTACCAAAAATTAAACCACTACGCCAATATATAGATGTAGAAATAGTTGAATGAATAATATTTATAATGTATTTATACATTATATAATTGATTTTTTAAAGGCTAAATATAAAATAATTTTTTTAAAAATTGAGGGGGGCAGCTGCTCCCCCCCCCCCTCTCGCCCCTTAGTAGGTCCGCCTCTGTGCATGACACCTCGTTCAAGCAATGTTATGTCATAATGTGGATTAAATATCAATAAACAAGTTTATTTTAGTATATTTACAAGGTATGAATCACTCAGCATGCTTGTGCACTTATGATTTGTATGTTTATCGTCATGTAGGATGAAACTATAGGGTCATAATATTCACGACCTTGTGCTACAATTGAAAAACTTGATCATATTTACTCGCTTCTCTTACATGTATATAAATATTGTTGCTTAATATACTTTTAACGACCACAGTGAAACTCTTTATTATTTATTTTTGTAGACACCAAGTTCAAGCAACGACATGGAATTGACAAACTATGTGTCGTTGTGAAGATTTGAAGATTGAAATTACTTTGTGGTCATACTCTTTATTATTGATTTTTGCTTTGTCTATTTTGCAATTCGTCCCTGTAAGAATTGAAGTTAATGTCAAGTTACTGCAGGTGGGCAGAAGATGGATCATTTTATACTATTTTGCAATTTTTGCTGCTGTAATTCTATATTGTTTTGCAATCAATTTTTGCTGCTACTGTTGTAATCAATTTTTGCTGCTGCTGATGTTTTGCATTGCTTTGTAGAACCCTCCAGGTTGGAGATCTGTATGAAATGTATGAACTGTAGGTTTCGCCTAAGTGAAATGAAATTACATTGAACTGTATGAACTGCAGGTTGGAGATCCATACAAACTGCAGGTTGAATGCAATTACATTGCTCAAATGACACTTGAACTAAGTGAAATGAAATTGTGATAAACAATTGAATTTAGATGAGCAGAGATTTTCTTTACTTTACATTAGCGATGTAGTTCCTGACGTGGTGTTTGGTGGCTGGAGTTTGAGAGTTTTGAGACTTTTGAGCAGTGGACAGTTGTGATCAGCTATTCAAGGTATGCGCTATTCAAGGTATGCGTGGAGCAAGTGCCATAAGTACCTTTGAGTTCTAATTAGAAGGATGCAATTGTGCATTTGAGTTTGGGTTTCCAAAATGCTACCCTGCCACAACTTTGGATGCTCTCTTCTTTCCAATGTACTATAATCTACATTACATTACCATCTGCTATTTGTCTCTTCTCATCCTAGTTTATGAAGTGTGAGATTTGTTGTCACACTCATGGTGAAATTTGTGGTGGCTTGTGTTTAGGTGGGATCCATAGGCAACAACACTAACCTGAAGCAATATATCTGTACTTCTTGTTGGCTTTAGTAAGAAAACATTTCTTTCCCAAGCAACCAAACGCACCCAAGTAAACTTTCAAAAAGAGTTGAGCTTGATGACACTTCCGGTATTGTTTGGATGTGTGAGAAACAATCTAGACACAATGCAAAGAAACAAGCAAACAACGCCAGATATAATGTTGCTCGACAAAAGATAATTACACATTCAACAACAAAACTACCAAAAGATAAGTAGATGCTCCACAAAATCAAACAACCAACATCGTAGCAATCTGGTATCAACAAATTTTCTAGTTGCAAACTTGAATAATCACCAAAATTCAACATTAACTTAATTGGGGAATAAATATTAAACAAAATTTAAAGGAATGATCAAACATCCATACATATTTTTAAATATTACTACACATATCGCAATACCCAGGTTTAAATAGCAAAAACAATAAATTAACTCAAAAGGAAGTTTAAGCTTAAATTTTGCCCAAATCTCAACCTAACAATTTGCCAAATTCCCAAATAATACAAGAGAACTGGCCTCGTTAATTTGTGACTGAGAATTTAAATCCAAAATAGAAAAAATGAAGTTACATAAAGTACATATAAAATCAAAAGATCAAATCTTGCACTCGATTTATGCATCAGTTAAAGACAGTATGTATATAATTTGTTTTTTTTTTTTTTTCTTATATTCACATATCTTGAATCTGAGTAGCCAAATCAAATGATTCGATCCAGATCTTGATTCTTGAAGTGCTTGACTTCATAAAGATCTCCAGTTTCTGCAACTTCTTCAAAGAAATCTTCCATCAAAACATCTTGCTCCATCATCACTGCTGGTGACAGTCTTTACTTGAAAGCTCACAACACTCTGAAGAACATTTCAGGTCCAGATGGATCTCAAATGAGATGAGTGAACATTTTTTTACCTCTCACAGCCACCACCCAAGCAGATCGATCTCAAGAAACAGCCTACATTTTTTTACCTCTCACAGCCACCACCCAAGCAGATCGATCTCAAGAAACAGCCTACATTTTTTTACCTCTCACAGCCACCACCCAAGCAGATCGATCTCAAGAAACAGCCTACCCCTTAGCGTGTTTAAATAGATAGGAACACCAAGTACCAACCAACAAGTTACATCAATGGGCTAAAGGCATAAAGCCCAGGCCCAGTTCACGCTCCATAAAAGAAACCATCACGCCAGCAAAGCTAAGAACAGTCTAGAAGGGAGCTCGCAACCGTCGATTTCCCTCGTCAACGGCTGAGATCTCTTTAGCAAAAGTAGAAACCCTAAAATTTCAAGTAGCTTGCTTCACATTTTCCGAATGGTTCCATGGGCTAAAATGTTCGGGTTTAGTTCATGGTTAAAACCCAAATCCAAGTCGTCCTTTTCACCATTTCTTCCCATTTCAAGTTGGTGTGGTAGAGGTGATTGAAGGTCAGATCCTCGTTCAATATGATTGAGCTTGATTTGAAAGAGATGGAGGATGTCATTAATGAGTAGGTGCTTCGACATCAAACATTCAAACTTAATGTTCACTGGCAAGGTAATTGTGGGTGGTTTTTGCGTATAGGCTCCAATTTTTCAAGATCTGGACTGAAGAAGAACTTGATTTGGCTATTCTGATTCAAAATATACAGGCAAGATGCTATTTTTCTTGAAAATCTGATTATTTTAGATATAACATCTTGTATGCTTGATGTTCCATATTTAGATGAAGATCGCATTCCAATTTTTGGTATTGGAAGAGTATCATGCTTGGGTTACCGTATCTCTGCAAATTTGTTTATCACTTTCGAAGATTACTTCAAGCCTTCAAATTTGTTATGAATAATAAATATTATATTTTAGAACGTTAACGCCACTTGCGATTTTGATGAGGCCAAATACAAAGTTACTCAACTCAAAGATGCAGAAATACATGGAGAAATGAAACAAGAAAATGGAATAAAAGTTTGGTTGAAAAAGCTAAACATACGATCAAGGTAAGTTTGGTTGAAAAAGCTAAGCATACAATCATGTATTATTGGCTACTCGGATTCAGAATATTGTAATTCAGTTTTAGTTAGCTAGTCTATTGTAAAGAATTCAGTCATCTAAAGCCATCATAAGAGTTGAATTTTGTTCACATTTGTTTTGTATAATCTTGGAACGATGTATGACAATTGATATACTTGTCTACGCTATCAATTAAACATTTGTTTTGTATAATCATGTTATCTTGTAAAAGAATACACATCGAGATGAGCTTTTGAAATGGGAAATTGTATTAGTATGAAAAGTTGATTGTTCTGCTTCAATCTTTTCGCCATCATATCTCTTAAATCTTTTTTTTTCTGGTTAATGAGCTGGTTACTACTAGATTTGTTTTCTTTGGACTTGGTTTCTATTTCCATTGATATATCTCTACTGTCTGCTTTTTATCGACAAAAAGAAGTCTAGTGTGTTATTTGTTTGGCATTTCATAAATTTAAGAATATACTGATTTTTGAGAGATGATTCTTTGAAGACGGAAGAATGTTACTGTGACTTATCTATGCCTTGTTGCATCCGATTGTTTCTAATCCTATCACTCATGGTTCATAAAAAAAAATAGGGAGTTCGTTGAATCTTATTTAAACCACTTATCAAAGAGATCTCCTTTCCTACACCAGTTCTAACCCTAACATGCATGGTCTGCCTACCCTCCTATTTTGCACAGCCTGAGTTTTAACTGGTTTTCATCTCTCTCATTATTTGATCTATCATTGTCAAGGGTTGCCCGAGTTTCTTACTAGTATTACTTTAGTTAAACTTGGTTGTCCTGTTTTTGTAGAGTTAGAATGTTCAATATTTTGTGCTTGGGTGTTGATTTGTCCAGATCAGTGAGCTTGCATGTTGTTTAGAACCACGATTCATGGGTTTTGCCATCTTCTAATCCATTTGTCCCATGTAGGGGGTAACTTGCCGTCTTTGCTTAGTTTTTCATCTATGGATGGGTAGTCCCAAGTGTTTAGGACTTTACGGAAGCAACCTCTTTGGTGATGGATCTTCAATTGGTGCGAGGATGTGTATTGTTTTGATGAGTGGGTCGAAAAACGGAAATAGTTCCTTTTTTTTTTTCCCTTCATTTGTGTACTTTTGTATTTTATTTTTGCTTTTGTAATGCTTCATCCACCTTTGGACGGTTTTATCTAAAATACATCCATTACTTGTTAGATTAGATTGTTCTGCTTCACATCGAAGTAAATTGTTTCCATTTGTTGCAAAGTTACAATAAATAATTTATCTTTGCTTGCATTTTCTACTCTTAAGATTTAAAGCCTTCATTGTTTGTTGACTTTCAAGAGATTGGTACCAAGCCACCAGTACAAACTTCCGCAGGTTTTTCTGATTGTGTGCCATTAGTATGTCATGTGTTAGTCAAACCAACAATTCTAGCCACCCAAGCTCGGTAGCTACTTTTAGGACAAGTTTTGATTTTTTTATACTTCTATCCTTTATATAGATAGGCCAAACTCCGTAGTAAACAGTAGTGGGAAGTGAAAAGGGAGAGCTTGAGACTTTCAAACCTTTGTTTTCTCTGTGAATAACTAGTTCACAAGATCTGTTATCATTTTTCCTAGCATTTTTTAATTCCTCTTAGCAATATAAGTTTGTTTAATTTAGACCATTCTTGACTAATTTTGTAAGAATTGATGTTTTGCAATCCTTCCCTGTCAGAATTGAAGTTAATGTCAAGTTACTTACTGCTGGTGGGCAGAAGATGGATAATTTTATACTGTTTTGCAATTTTGCTGCTGCTACTGCTGTAATTCTATATTATTTTGTAATCAATTTTTGCTGCTACTGTTATAATCAATATTTGCTACATGTTTTGCATTGCTTTGTAGAACTCTCCAGGTTGGAGATCTGTATGAAATGTATGAACTGCAGGTTTCGCCCAAGTGAAATAAGATTACATTGAACTGTATGAACTGCATGTTGGAGATCCATATGAACTGCAGATTGAATGCAATTACATTGCTCAAATGACACTTGTACTAAATGAAATGAAATTGTGATGAACAATTGAATTTAGATTAGCAGAGATTTTCTTTACTTTACATTAGCGATGTAGTTCCTGCCATGGTGTTCGGTGGCTGGAGTTTGAGAGTTTTGAGCAGTGGACAGTTGTGATCTGCTATTCAAGGTATGCGTGGTGCAAGTGCCATAAGTACCTTTGAGTTCTAATTAGAAGTAGAAGCAACTGTGCATTTGGTTTTGGTTTCCAAATGCTACCCTGCCACAACTTTGGATGCTCCCTTCTCTCCAGTGTACTATAATCTACATTACATTACCATCTACTACTCATCTCTTCTCATCCTTGGCATCATCTACAACTACCTGCTATTTGTCTCGTCTCATCCAAGTTTACGAAATGCAATAATAGTGTGAGATTTATTGTCGTACTCATGATGAAACTTGCGGAGAAAAATGAGTTCAATTATTTTGGCTTGTGTTTAGGTGGGATCCATAGGCATCAACACTAACCTGAAGCAATATATCCATTTAATTTTGTACTTCTTGTTGGCTTGGTAAAAACTTTCAAAAAGGGTTGAACTTGATGACACTTGTGAGAAACAATCTAGGCACAATGCAAAGAAACAAGCAAATAACGCCAGATATAATGTTTTTTATTTTTATTTTTGGTCAAACATGAAAATGTTTATTAAAGAAAGAAAATGAAACAAAAAACAAATAAAACATTTCTATATCAAGGAATGCTAAGACACCATGAAAGTGTCAAAATTCAAATCCCTAAATAAATTACAAGTCGATTTCATCATCCACAGCAATTCTCTAATCTCGAAAAAGATAGTGTTCTGATTTGTTAAGTCTTTCAAATACTCTTTTATTTCTTTCTTTTCACACACATCACGTGAGAACGTGAGAGACCCTACGCCATAACCACTCCCCCCGACGGGAAGGATTAGCTTGAGACCACCAACTTAGCCAATCTAAAATGGAGCCTTGAAACATCAAACTCAAACCAAATTCTGACAAAAAACTGCTTCAAATGAATTTGGAGAAACTACAGTGAAGCATCAAATGGTTTAGCGTCTCGTCAATTTCATTGCAAAACACACAAAAACTCCCTATGTGGATTCCTTTTTTCATTTAACATATCTTTAGTTAAGATCTTCTCATGCAACACTGACCAACTAAAGAAATTAATCCGAGGAAAAAAGTTTTTCACCCATATCAGATTTTTGTGAAAGGAAATTAAGGGGTTAGAGTGGGTCTCATAATGAGATGCAACCAACATATTCGAAAATTCTTTCACCGAGAAGCCCACACCTTTACGGTTTCACACCAAACTATCAGATCCTTCTGATAGCATTTGTCTATCCAACAGATGCATTAGATTAGCGAACTCTTCTACTACCCAGTATTTAAGGGTCTTCGAAAGGAAAGATCCCAAGAATTGTCGTTAGACCAAAAATTGCTCACACTCCATATTGATTGTTGTTAATAATAAACAACATTGGAAACATATCCTTCAAAGATTGGTTACTACACCAAAAATCATGCTAGAAAGAGATGAGATCACCATTTCCACATTGGAGAGAGGTGTGAGGGTAGAAGCCACTTGCGCACCGGGAGATGGACTTCCACAAAGAGCATTCGTAGGAAGTGTACTTAGTTCTCTTTTCCCAAACCCATCTATTGCACCCATATTTGTCCATAATGAGAGATATCCATAAATTATCATTTTCTTCTGCAAATCGCCAAAGCCACTTAGAAAGTAATGCAATATTGAATGTGAGCACCTGACGAATGCCTAAACCACCTCGAGATTTAGGGCAACAAATTTTCTCCCAACCCACTAAATGCATCTTTCTAGAGTTATGAGTAGAACCCCAAAGGAAATCATGCATGATCTGTTTCATCTTGGCTGCTATTGAACAGGGAAACTTGATAAGAGACAGAATGAACACCGGGATAGAAACTAATGTGGATTGTACAAGAGCTAGTCTGTCTGCTTTAGAGAGAAATTTACATTTCCAAGAAGCTAGTTTCGATTCTATCATTTCGATCGTCTCATCCCACACAGCTTTACTTTTGAAACTAGCCCCCAAAGGCATACCCAAGTACTTAACTGGAAAATGACCCGCTGAACAACCTAATAAACCCGCCAACTGGTGCAGATGAGGGACATCTCCAATAGGCAACACCCTTGATTTGTGAAAGTTGATTTTCAGACCTGAAATAACTTCAAATAAAAGCATAATTTTTTTAAGAGCAAGAACCTGAAAACGGAAGCATCATAAAAAATGATAATATCATCCGCATACTGGATAATAGAAATAGGCAGACAACCCTCCGCAACAGAAAATCCTCTCACTAGGCCAGCATCAACCGTTTTAAGAATCATTTGTGTTAGACCTTCTGCTGCTATAGTAAAAAGAAGAGGAGACAGTGGATCGCCTTGACGTAAGCCTTTCGAGCTTTTGAAAAACCCGTGCAGTTGACCATTAATCTTCAGAGAGAAATTAGTTGTAGATCTGCAAGTGTGAAGCCAATGAATCCATTTGGAGTCAAACCTCATGTGAGCCATTACCAAATCCAAGTATTTCCAAGAGACGTTGTCAAAGGCTTTGGAGAAATCTAATTTGATAACGAACCCTGGAACACCTTGGCAATGAATAACTATTTTCAATCTGTTAGCCAACACCTTGACAATGATCTTATAGGCCCCATTCAAAATACTGATAGGTCTAAAATCTTTGACTGTCCGCATTCCCGCACATTTAGGAATAAGCGAGATGATAGTGGTGTTCAACCGCCAATGAAAAAATTTCTCGAGTTAAAATCTTCAACAACTTTCAAAAAATCAATTTTAATTACCTCCCACATTTTCAAATAGAACACCATTGAGAAACCATGAAGACCCGGAGAAACTTCAGATTTTAGTTCTTCCATTGCCGCTCTAATTTTCATCTCCGAAAAATTATCTACCAAGGCAGTAGTTGTAGACTGGGAGATAGACTTGAAGGTAATCCTCGAGAAGAAAGGTCGTCACTCCTTTTTATATAACAACTCCTTGAAGTGAGATATCAAGAGTTCTCTAATACTGACTTCATCTACTACCAACTCCTGACCCATGTTAAGAGCTTCAATGGAGTTAAACAGTCTGCGTCTGTTAGCCAAGTTATGAAAAAATTTGGACCTCTGATCCATATGACAAACCCAGTTGACTCCTTATCTGATCCTTCAAAACTCCTCATCTCTTTTGATTAATGTTGCTCACTCTTGATGTAACTGCACTCTACAAAACATCTCCTCAGGAGTCAGGTCTCTGATCTTTTCATCAGCATCAATGTTAGCAATTAAGGCAAAAATATTTTGAATTCATAAATTTATCTTACCCTAAACTTTAGTCCTCCAACTTTTCAATTCATAAATTACCAACTTTACTCGCTAAAACAACACAAAAAGCGGGAAAAAGAAGAAGCATTTAGTATTGCTGGGGAGACTGATCACTCAGTGTCGACAACTTAGGAGGCAGCTCATATACCTCGCATGAGATCACGTGTGAAGAGTTAGCGAAGACCAAGAAAACTGTGTAGAGGTCACGTGTACTTATGGAACTCATATGCACAGTTGATTTTTTTTTTTTATTAAATCACGACACATCTTGAATCCGAGTAGCCAAATCAAATGGTTCGATCCAGATCTTGAAGTACTTTACTTCATCCAGATCTCCAGTTTCTGCAACTTCTTCAAATAAATCTTCCATCAAAACACCTTGCTCGATCATCACTGCTGGTCACAGTCTTTGCTTAAAAGCTCACAACACTCTGATGAACATTTCAGATCCAGATGGATTAGAAATGGGAGAAAACAAATTTCAGATCCGGACGGATCTCAAATGAGATGAGTGAACATTTTTTTACCACTCTCCGCCACCACCCAAGCCGATCGATCTTAAGAGACAGCCCACCCCTTAGCGTGTTTAAATAGATAGGAACACCAAGTACCAACCAACCAGTTACATCAATGGGCTAAAGGCATAAAGCCCAGGCCCAGTGCACGCTCCATAAAAGGAAACCACCACGCCAGCAAAGCTAAGAACAGTCTAGAAGGGAGCTCACAACCGTCGTTTTCCCTCATCAACGGCTGGGATCTCTTTCTCGCCAAAGTAGAAACCCTAAAATTTCAAGTTGCTTTCTTCAAATTTTCGGAATGGTTCCATGGACTAAAATGTTCGGGTTGACCCGCCCAAGTTGCACCCTAGTTAATGGTTAAAAGTTAAAACCCTAATCCAAGCCTTCCTTTTCACCATTTCTTCCCATTTCAAGTTGGTGTGGTAGAGGTGATTGAAGGTCAGATCCTCGTTCAATATGATTGAGCTTGATTTGAAAGCGATGGAGGATGTAATTTATGAGTATGTGCTTCGACATCAAACATTCAAACTTAATGTTCACTGGCAAGGTATTTGTGGGTGATCTTTTGCGTGTATAAGCTCCAATTTTTCAAGATCTGGAATGAAGGAGAACTTGATTTGGCTACTCTGATTCAAAATATACCGTCAATATACTTTTTTCTTGAAAATCTGATTATATTGGCTATTGCATCTCGTATGCTTGATGTTTCATATTTAGATGTATATCCCATTTCAATTTTTGGTGTTGGAAGAGTATCATACTTGGGTTACAGTATCTCTGCAAATTTGTTTATATTATTTCATACGAGATTTCAAATTAGTTATGAATAATAACTATTATGGCAAATACAAAGTTACTCCACTCAAAGACGCAGAAATACTTCGAGAAATAATGTAATGAAAGTTTGGTTAGAAAAGCTAAACATACAATCAAGGTAAGTTTGGTTGAAAAAGCTAAGCATACAATCGATATTGGCTACTCGGATTCAGAATATTGTAATTCAGTTTTAGTTAGCTAGTCTATTATAAAGAATTCAGTCATCTAAAACCATCATATGAGTTGAATTTTGTTCACATTTGTTTTGTATAATCTTGGAATGCTGGATGACAGTTGATATACTTGTCTATGCTATCAATTAAACATTAGTTTCTTTCTTACAAAAAACATTTTTCATTTCTTGTTCGCTTGGGTATTGATTAAGTTACAGAGTTTCACAAATAAAGAGAAAAGAAAAAGAGAAAGAATCATGTTATCTTGTAAAAGAATACACATCGAGATGAGCTTTTGAAATGGGAAATTGTATTAGTATGAAAAGTTGATTGTTCTGCTTCAATCTTTTGCTCGCACTTTCTATTCTAGAAACTATATAACCATCAATCTCTTAAATCTTTTTTTTTTCTTTCTTTCTTCTGGTTAATGAGCTGGTTACTACCAGATTTGTTTTATTTGGTTTCTATTTCCATTGATATATCTCTACTGTCTGCTTTTTATCGACAAAAAGAAGTCTAGTGTGTAATTTGTTTGGCAGTTCATAAACTTAAGAATATACTGGTTTTTGAGAGATGGTTCTTTGAAGACAGAAGAATGTTACTGTGACTTATCTATGCCATATTGCATCCGATTGTTTCTAATCCTATCACTCATGGTTCATGAAAAAAAGGGAGTTTGTTGAATCTTATTGAAACCACTTATCAAAGAGATCTCTTTCCCTACACCAGTTCTAACCCTAACATGCATGGTCTGCCTACCCTCCTATTTTGCACAGCCTGAGTTTTAACTGGTTTCCGGTTCTTTCATTATTTGATCTATCTTTGTCAAGGTTTGCTCCGAGTTTCTTACCAGTATTACTTTAGTTAAACTTGTTGTTCTGTTTTTGTAGAGTTAGTATGTTCAATATTTTGTGCTTGTGTGTTGATTCGTCCAGATCAGTGCTTGCATGTTGTTTAGAAACATGATTCATGGGTTTTGCCATCTTTTAATCCATTTGTCCCAAGTAGGGGGCAACTTGCTGTCTTTGCTCAGTTTTTCATCTATGGATGGGTAGTCCCAAGTGTTTAGGACTTCTATGGAAGCTACCTATTTGGTGATGGATCTTCGGTTGGTGCGAGGATGTTATTGTTTTGATGAGTGGGTCGAAAAATGGAAATAGTTCCCTATTTTTTCCCTTCATTTGTGTACTTTTTTGTATTTTATTTTCTGCTTTTGTAATGCTTCATCCACCTTTAGCCGGTTTTATCTACAAATACATCCATTACTTGTGAATTCGAAATTAGATTGTTCTGCTCCGCATCGAAGTAAATTATTTCCATTTGTTGCAAAATTACAATAAATAATTAATCTCTGCTTGCTCTTTATACTCTTAAGACTTTAAAGACTTCATTGTTCATGGACTTTCATGAGATTGGCACCAATACAAAATTCCGCTGGTTTTTTCGATTGTGTGCTATTAGTATGTGGTGTCTGTGACACCATCTATCCAGTGTAAGTTAGAGCTGCCATTGTTTGTTTTGGTTTAAAATTTATGTTTGACATTGTACTGGATTACGATATATAATCCACAAAAAATTCTAGGATGCCTAGTATTGCATGCTCGGTGCGTGATTGGATGGTGCCATTATGATATATAATCTACAAAAAATTCTAGGATGCCTGGTGCGTGATTGGATGGTGCCAGGCACGTGCACCGCATGGTATCAGGCACGTGGCTGGTCTTTGAAAAAAAAAAACATTCTCGATCTAGATCTGATTTTAACCTAAAAAAGGGGAAGGGGAAGAAGGGAAGAGGAACCTGCGGGGTTTGAGAAGTTGTTTTTAACCTAAAAAAAGGGAAGAGGGAGAAAAAGGGGAGGGTTCGCTCGAGAAAACCTTTCGCTCAACTGAAGGAGAAGCTTAGATAAAGGGATTGAAAAGGAAGACCAGGGTTCGCTTGAGAAGGAGAACTAGAGGAGAAGCTCAAGTACTGGTGGAGTTCGACAACTGAAGGAGAAGCTCAAGTACTGGTAAGTGATGTTCACCTCCAACTGATGTTCTCCTTCTGCTTCTGTTTTCGTTTTTACGGATTGTATGATAAAATCATTCTGGTTGCAAAATCTATTTGGAACTTGTCAAGATTATAGCATTGTTCATGTCTCTGTATCTATGTGGAACTTGTCAAGATTAAGGTTTACTGTATTTTCCTAAACTGATTTTGGAGGGTGTTTATATTTCATGGGGTTTCTTAGAAATTTCTATCATTCATTTTTTTTCTGTGCTGTGGTCTCCATTTCTTATGAAGTTTTTGATAAAAGTATAACCAGAACCAGCCATCGCCACTCTGGTCCTAGCAGCACCACCACATTTACCTGCATTGCAAAAAAAAAAAAAAAAAAAAAAAAAAAAAATTGATGCATCATGATCCTGTAACATATGTATGAAATTATTTTTTATGGATCAGTTTATATGAAATTATTTTTTATGGATTAGTTTATATGAAATTATTCAATCTGATGTTATTTTTTTGTCAACGCAGAAATGACATACAAAGCTTACGTTGTTTATCGTGGGCATGTTCCTGGAGTATATGTGATTTGGTCAGGTTGCGCATTACAAATTAACGGGTACAAGGGTTCTACGTGCAAGAGTTTCAAATAAGTTGAAGAAGCCTATGAAAATTACGAAATGTGAAAGCAGATTAGAGCACGAAGCGAGAAAAGAACAAGAGGCGAAAAAGCACCAATCAAGAACAAACGACACTGAAGATGTAGTGGACCAACCAAATAATGCTCTTGAGGGTCATGACGATCAAACTCATTATCAAAGAGATGAAACTCAAGTCAATGATCCTTGGGCTTTTACAAGAAACCTAATCAACAGTGTGTTAGTGGTAGTTTTATTGATTCTTGTACTTATTTTTTTTTAAGAATTTGAACAATCATGGTGGGGCAAATCATAAGTGAACAATCAAGGTACTAAAGACAAATCTGCGTATTAATATTTAATTGACCATATGGCTCAACATGGTTTGAAAGAGGTGTCATATATTGTGAACCTTCAAATCCAACTTGGGTAAAATCCTACAAATGACATGTCAAATTAAAAATAAATATTCTTGAATTGAAAAAATATATATATTCATTAAAGTAAAACAAACAAGTAAAATTACCAAATTATTTTCAATGGCATGTTCTTTGTCAATACGTTTCATTTTTTTTCCCTCTCTTTCTGTGTTTCTTTCTTTTTCTTGCTCATTTTACAAACTTTTTCCATGGTGGATTGCATCCTCAAAATAGAACGTGGTCATTTGCAACGGACGGCCAATGGACTATGAATTTCACCTGTAGTTTTAGCGCCAACTTCCAACAATCCCTCTGACTCAACATTAACATCACCATCACCATCACCTTTTGATATCTTTAGTTCACCAATCTTCATTTTTATCCAATGTTTAACATTATTTGTCTTCTTTTGATCCTCAGAAGCTATGTCAGCCATTTCATAAAAGAAATTGCATATCTCATTAAACCGTTTATTTTTAGGCTTCATTGCTCAATCTGAATATACAATTTTAACCTTCTTATGACACTTCTTAACATCTTTTCTCCATCTTCGAGGAATAAATTTTTCTGGTAAAACATTAATCTTCTTATGAGACAATACCGATAAAATATGTTTGCATAAGATCCTCTTAAACTTTAAAATTAATTGATCTGTATGCGTTTCCTATCAACCTGTCTTTCGAAACATAGAAAACCTGAAAGCCATACTCCTCCATGACACGATGATTAACTGCACAACATAATCTTCCTGCAATCTCTGTTTGAAACTCCTTAAATTTATTTTAGTGTAGGCAGCTTGAAATTTTTTCTCAAATGCGTAAGGAGTAATGCAAGGAAGCAAACGGTTAAATGATCTAAAGTCTTCATCAACTTCTTTTTGAACCTTACTTCGTATTGCATTCTCATATTATTCTACAATTTGCTTTAGAGTGGTCTTTGAGTTTATATAACCATAAAAAAAAACATTCATACTTTCACTCATTTGTGTTGAAGACATCCCTGCCCAAAAAGTATTCATCTGAAATGTGGGTACCCAACGAATTCTTTCATCATATAATTCACTCAACCAATCATTATTTTGAAGGTTAAATTTCTCAATGAACCCATGCCAATATTCTTCAAACTCTTCATGAGACAGAGAATCATAAACATCTCTTTGCATCGCAAACTTTATAGCCTCGTATTGATTGCAACCCGACAGTTTTTCAGACAACTTTTTCATAATATGCCATAGGCACCATCTATTGCGTGTGTTTGGAAACACAATTTCTATGGCTCTCTTTATTGCTCTGTCCTGATCAGTGATTATAGCATCTGGAGCACAATCATTCATACACACGAGCCAAGATTTGAAAAGCGAAACAAACTCTTCTACTGTCTCACTACAGATCAATCCACATCCAAGAATTATTGACTGACTATGATGATTCACCCCAACAAAAGAGCAAATGGCATTTCGTACTTATTAGTTAAGTACGTAGTGTCAAAGGTAATGACATCACCAAACTCCTTGTAAGCTGTTTTACTCTATGCGTCAGCCCAAAAGACATTTCTTAACCTCCCTTTGTCATCCAAATCCATCAAATAGAAAAATCAGCATTGTTAGCTTGCATATTTTGAAAGTAGTTATGAAGTGTCGTCGCATCCCCCTCACCAAGTCTCAACCGCCTTATTTTATGTAGATGGTTGTAACAATCTCTTTGGGAAAATGTCATATTATCATTCCACTAGCTTCAACCACACACGAAGAATTATTTGGCCTAATCCTTACCCTATCATTATATTCAAGCCTATTCTTCACATACTGGCTCATAACTTGATTTTTGTGATAAGATCTCGATTTTCTAGGGCTCAAATCATGATTGTGATCACTAGTTACTGTTGTCACTCTCATTGTTCCATCAGGGCGTATAAGAGCTCTAATCTTAGCCTTACAACCACATCTACCACAGAGTCGCAATTTTATAACACTTTCTTCTTTACTTTTTGAATTCCCAGCTTGACCACATGCAAGAATAAGATATTTAGGATTTCCCTAATCATATTTTTTAGTTGCCCTTACTCTCACTGAAAATCCTATTTTATTTCCATAATCATGATAATATGACTGATACTCATCAATGTTGTTAAATTTCATCCCTATGCAAGACTTTTTTATCTCCTCTAAAAATTCTTCATTTTCCATACATTAGTTATTTTCTAATGTATCCATCCCTAAAAATATGAAAAATTGAACACAAATTTGATGAAAAATTAGCATCATGGAAAATGAACTATACACAAATTTGAAATTATGGAAAATGAACTAAACACAAGTTAGAAGGATGTGTAAAGGGTGTTTCCTCCTCAATACTTGACAAGGATGTGTAAAAGGTGTTTCCTGCTAATAGGTTGGAATGGTATGGGCCTAGTATTTCCCTTTAAACCTGACAGAACAATATGACATATAAACTGAACCCTCAACTCCATCCCCGTTAAATCTATAGAACCTATAGATCATTCAGTAAGCAAAACCCCATTAAATCTCTGTCAAGTATGCTGGACAATTCTTTTTGAGAAACTATAGGACCAAACACAACTCTAGAATTCAATCACAGATCATTCAGTAAGGAAATTTTTTCCAATCAATGCAACTCAAAGCGTGTCAAAATAATTACAAACTAGCAATATACGAATGACACTACACCACTAAGGTTACTTCATACAACATGAAGAGAGAATAATTTATTGGATTGAAATAAGAGTGTGAGAAAGAGAGAAGCAACAATAGCTCAAATGTTGCAATCTCTATCAAGTATGTTAAACAAGGCAATGGCCTTAGCATGCCAACATGTATTCTCACTCAAGACCTGTATTTTGAAGTAACCTTCATATGCATTGTGGAGTTAAAAGCAGCTCGACAACCAGCCAAAATCAACAAAACTCTTTTCTAAGAACATTATAGTCATTTGAGAAAGAACAATTGGATAACAACAATTCAACTTTTGACCTTTTCAATCATGATCAAAACTCGAAGATGCATGAAACCTTTTCTTCATTAATCATTTCTGTTTTCTGAAAGCTTTACTTATTAAGTTGAATTTTCGTGTGAGAAAATTCACTAAATCGAACAAAAGCTGATCTTTTCTTTTTTACTTTAGGAAACCACATGCTTGCTAATTGCATGAGAAAAGTGCACACATTATGAACTGATCTAACATATCAAAAACAAAGCACAATAAGATTTCCTCCCTGCTGCAAATTAAAATAGGAAAGAAGTTACCAAAATTTTCTTAGGTTGAGTCACGAACTAGGTCGCTCTGAGAGAGAGCAAGTATATGTGTGAAGAAAAGACTGGGCCTTCTCTTGTTCTCTGAAGCAAATAAAGAAAGAATAAGTTTCATCTCAATCCGACCCGACTGACCGACAGTGGCGCGCACGTGAAGTGAACCAACATTGGTCTATCTCCTCCCTCCTGCACAAAAGTGAATGCCCATTGAAATTCAAACCCAAGCCCAAACACCATCCTTATTAATTCCTCTAAAGTGAACTAATTAATGTGTTTTCTGTGAATTGACTGATTGAAAGTTACAAATTATTGTACATACATACTTGTATGAAAAACAGAAGGTATACTTATAATATCCCAATTTGGCTCTAATTGAGCTAGTCAGATTGTAGAGAATGATTGTAGAGCTTGTCATTGCAATGAAGATAATCATTGCTGCAGTCAATATTTTGCTCCTACTTCCATGTCTTCCTTGTTGGTGTCTCCTCTATCTCTCTGTAATTACACAAATGAAAACAATATTACTTTATCTTAATTGATGTTCCAATAACAACAACATATATAAACTAACACCCAATTAGTATTTGTTTTTCGTGTCATAATAAGGTGATTTGAAGATTGAAAATACTGTCAAATATGAAGTTACTTTGTGGTCATACTCTTTATTATTGATTTTTGCTTTGTCTGTTTCTCAATTCTTACCTTTTGCAATTGATGTTTTGCAATCCTTCCCTGTAAGAATTGAAGCAGATGCAACTGTGCATTTGGTTTTGGTTTCCAAATGCTACCCTACAACTAGGCAATCTGGATGACACTTCGGGTATTGTCTGGATGTGTGAGAAACAATCTAGGCACAATGCAAAGAAACAAGCAAACAACGTCAACAAATACAGATACCCTAACACTGAAGCCAGATAATTACACAACAAAACTACCAAAAGATAAGTGGATGCTCCACAAAATCAAACAACCAACATCATAGCAATCTGGTGCCAACAAACATCCCCATCATCATGGTTCTTCTTTCTAATGAACTTTTAAGGCAAATTTTCTAGTTGCAAACTTGAATAATCACCAAAATTCAACATTAACTCAATTGGGGATTAAATATTAAACAAAAGACCCCTGATAAAGGATTGATCAAGCATCCTTACATATTTTCAAATATTACTACACACATATTGCAATACCCAGGTTTAAATAGCAAAAACAATAAATTACATACACTAACTCAAAAGGAAATTCAAGCTTAGATTTTGTCCTGCATGAGAACTGGCCTTGTGACTAGGAATTTAAATCCAAAATAGAACAAGTGAAGCTAAATCTTTTCATAAGTACATAACAAAATAAAAGTTAAATCTAGTAGTTAGGTTTACATATCATTCACCATTATCATTCATATAACCGATCAAAAGCTTCAAACAAAACAATCACTATATTGATCAAATCCCTTGTAAATTACCTTTGATGGCATGTACTAGAGTTTGAACATTGTCTTTGATTATTATTATTTTTTATTAAATCTCGACACATCTTGAATCTGAGTAGCCAAATCAAATGGTTCAATCCAGATCTTGAAGTACTTGACTTCATCCGGATCTCCAGTTTCTGCAACTCCTAAGAAATCTTCCATCAAAACATCTTGCTCCATTATCACTGCTGACAGTCTTTGCTTAAAAGCTCACAACACTCTGATGAACATTTCAGATCCAGATGGATTAGAAATGGGTGAAAACAAATTTCAGAACCAGATGGATCTCAAACGAGATCAGTGAACATTTTTTTTTACCACTCACAGCCATGGGCAGACCTACTAACTTTTAAAATATTTTTAGTATATATACTTTAGTCTTAAAAAACAATATAATATATCAATTGTTTATGCAAATATTCAAACATGTCTTTTTTGGTGCAGTGGTTGTAGGTTTATCAATTTTAGTAAAAGATCTAATATTCAAACATGTCTTTTTATTTTATTTTCAATACACTTTTATTAGTAATTGCAAACATTACAAAAATTTAGTTTAATAAAATTTATTAACATTAAATAAATGAATTGTTTTTCACAAGTGAAAATCTCTAACAAAAAATATTTAAAATTAATATCTAAAATAATAACGATAAAATTCGATGAAAATATATATCATTAGCCAACTCGTATAAAATTTGAACCTCATATAAACTATTTTTTCTTTAAAATTTTATTATGATCATATTAGGTTCGCAAATTTCAAATTTTTTTTAGCTTCACCTAGAACTTATCCTAATTATTTTGTGATTTTCAATTTTAGTCAGTCAGGCTTTATAGCCATTTTTTTGTCAGGTTTTGAGTTTTTTACACTTCTATAGATAATGTTTGTGGTTGTATTTTAAAGAGAATGTGTAAATGTATAAAAATGCTATAGCCTGGCAAAAAGAGGCTTTAAAGTCTGACTGCCTAAACAAACTCTTTTGTGATATTAGTTATATATTCTAGTTATTATGTTTGTTTGCTCTTTGCTAAAGTTATCAATAATGACCTTATTTTGGTTTTAAATGGACTACATTTGGATCCAATTTGATATATGCATTGTATTTTTATAGTTGAATTTTTTTTATTAGTTACTAGTTTCGGTAGAAAATTTTTTAGCTTTATCATTGATAACTACTATTATCAATTAATAAGTATTTTTCATTTTGCTCTTCTCAACTAAAATCCTGAGTCCGCCCCTGCTCATAGCCACCACCTAGGCCGATTGATCTTAAGAGACAGCGCACCCCTTAGCGTGTTTAAATAGATAGGAGCACCAAGTACCAACCCACCAGTTACATCAATGATGAGCTAAAAGGCATAAAGCCCAGGCCCAGTTCACAATCCATAAAAGGAAACCACCACGCCAGCAAAGCTAAGAACAATCTAGAAGGGAGCTCACAACCGTCGATTTTCCTCATCAACGGCTGGGATCTCTTTCTCGCCAAAGTAGAAACCCTAAAATTTCACGTGGCTTGCTTCAAATTTTCCGAATGGTTCCATGGGCTAAAATGTTCGGGTTGGGTCGGGTTTACCCGCCCAAGTTGCACCCTAGTTCATGGTTAAAACCCTAATCCAAGTCTTCCTTTTTCACCATTTCTTCTCATTTCAAGTTGCGGCGGTGGTAGAGGTGCTTGAAGGTCAGATCCTCGTTCAATATGATTGATCTTGATTTGAAAGAGATGGAGGATGTAATTGACGTGTATGTGCTTCGACAGCAAACTTCATGTTCACTGGCAAGGTACTTGTGGGGGTGGACTTTTGCATATAAGCTCCAATTTTTCAAGATCTGGACTGAAGAAGAACTTGATTTGGCTACTCTGATTCAAAATACACAGGCAAGATACTCTTTTACTTGAAAATCTGATTATTTTGGCTATTGCATCTTGTATGGTTGATGTTCCATATTTAGATGTGGATCTCATTCCAATTTTTGGTATTGGAAGAGTATCGTGCTTGGGTTACATATCCTTGCAAGGTATTGGAAGAGTATCATGCTTGGGTTACATATCCCTGCAAATTTGTTTATCACTTTCGAAGATTACTTCGTACGAGCCTTCAAATTAGGTATGAATAATAACTATTATATTTCACTTGCGATTGACGAGGGCAAATACAAAGTTACTCCCCTTAAAAGATGCAGAAATACTGGAGAAATGAAGCAAGAAAATGTAATGAAAGTTTGGTTGAAAAAGCTAAACATACCGTCAAGGTAAGTTTGGTTGAAAAATCTAAACATACAATATTGGCTACTCGGATTCAGAATATTGTAATTCAGTTTTAGTTAGCTAGTCTATTGTAAAGAATTCAGTCATCTAAAACCATCATAGGAGTTGAATTTTGTTCACATTTGTTTTGTATAATCTTGGAATGATAGATGACAATTGATATACTTGTCTATGCTATCAATTAAACATTAGTTTCTTTCTTACCAAAAACATGTTTCATTTCTTGTTCGTTTGGGTATTGATTAAGTTACAGAGTTTCACAAATAATGAGAAAAGAAAAGGAGAAAGAATCATGAAATGGGTAATTGTATTAGTATGAAAAGTTGATTGTTCTGCTTCAATCTTTTGCACGCACTTTCTATTCTAGAAACTATATAGCCATCAATCTCTTAAATCTTTTTTTTTTCTTTCTGGTTAATGAGCTGGTTACTACCAGATTTGTTTTCTTTGGACTAGGTTTCTATTTCCATTGTTATATCTCTACTGTCTGCATTTTATCGACAAAAAGAAGTTTAGAGTGTAATTTGTTTGGCAGTTCATAAACTTAAGAATGTACTGGTTTCCGAGAGATGGTTCTTTGAAGACGGAAGAATGTTACTGTGACTTATATATGCCTTATTGCGTCCGATTGTTTCTAATCCTATCACTCATTTTTCATAAAAATAAAATAAAATAGGGAGTTTGTTGAATCTTATTGAAACCATTTATCAAAGAGATCTCCTTCCCTACACCAGTTTTAACCCTAATATGCATGGTCTGCCTACCCTCCTATTTTGCAAAGCCTGAGTTTTAACTGGTTTTCGGTTCTTTCATTATTTGATCTATCTTTGTCAAGGTTTGCCCCGAGTTTCTTACCAGTATTGCTTTAGTTAAACTTGGTTGTTCTGTTTTTGTAGAGTTAGTGTGTTCAATATTTTGTGCTTGTGTATTGATTCGTCCATATCATGTTGTTTAGAACCATGATTCATGGGTTTTGCCATCCTTTAATCCATTTATCCCCAGTAGGGGGCAACTTGCCGTCTTTGCTCAGTTTTTCATCTATGGATGGGTAGTCCCAAGTGTTTAGGACTTCTACGGGAGCTACCTATTTGGTGATGGATCTTCAGTTGGTGCGAGGATGTTTATTGTTTTGATGATTGGGTCGAAAAATGGAAATAGGTCCTTATTTTTTCCCTTCATTTGTGTACTTTTGTATCTTATTTTCTGCTATGCTTCATCCACCTTTAGACGGTTTTATCTATAAATACATCCATTACTTGTGAATTCGAAATTAGATTGTTCTGCTTCGCATTGAAGTAAATTGTTATCGATGCATATTTGGTATAAATCATCCCTAATTGTATATCAGAACAGGAAACGCTACAACCGTCTGAATTTATGAATTTTCCACCTTGAAGGCTTTTGCTCTTCTTCATAACAGGAAGGGTTTTCACCAAACTCTTTGTTCTTCACTCTCTCAAGCACTCTATTGCAGTTTGTGTTACATTGTCATCCTTAAGCATAAGTTATCTATACTGGGTAAGAAATGTACTACATGTTGTGCAAAATTCCAACCTCTACATTAAGACATGCTTATTTATCTCCTTTTATCTGGTTGTGGAACCCAGTTTAGATGTGATGATTATGTAGGTGTTAGTACTAGTAGAGCGGATGGTGGATTTACCATTCACAATGTCTCTCAATCTTATTGGAAGCATTATGATTATAGTTGCAGAGTTGGGATTATTCGAAAACTCGATTGTTCTTAGCCCTTCTGTTTTTCAAATGGTACTAGTTGATGGTGGATCTATCATTCACTGGTTTCGTGAACTAGCTACCCGAGCTAGATTGGTTTTATTGGTTTTTGGCAGGCCAGCCGTAGTTCTGCTCATTGAATGGTATACTGAGCTAATTGGCTGGACTGGATAGGGTTAGGTTCTCGAATTTGTGCAAACTACTCTCCAAAATCTCACTAATTAATGTGTTTTCTGTGAATTTACTGATTGAAAGTTACAAATTATTGTACATACATACTTGTGTGAAAAACACAAGGTATACTAATAATATCCCAATTTGGATCTAATTGAGCTAGTCAGATTGTAGAAAATGATTGTAGAGCTTGTTATTGCAACCAAGATAATCATTGTTGCAGTCAATATTTTGCTCCTACTTCCATATGTCTTCCTTGTTGGTGTCTCCTCTATCTCTCTGTAATTACACAAATGAAAACAGTGTTACTTTATGTTAATTGATGTTCCTATAATAGCAACATATATAAACTAACACCCAATTAGTATTTGTTTTTCGTTTCATAATAAGGTGATTTATCGATGGCCATCCATATCTAATTTATAGATAGATTGTCACTTAAGGTATGCGGTTGCAGAGAATTCAGTAAGATAACTTTAAGTGCATTTGCAATCTTACATATGAGTTGAATTCTCAGAATCCAATACAGGCAAGTATGAGAATTTGATGATTACATTCTCCCTCTATCAGTTTTCTGCAACCAAACTATTCGGTCATTGTGCATCTGAAGACTGAATTTGCTGTGGATTTATTAAGACAACAATGACTTTCATTCACGTAACACAGATGGCCTTAATTGTTAGGATTGACAATGTCACATGTTATCATTATGTTGCACAATAAAAAACGAGCCATAATTTTCTTCAAGTTAAATACCATAGTTAATCTTTATATTGAAAAACAAATGGATTATAATGGATCCAGTAGCATTGGGGTGGTGATTAAATTGATATAATCGATTCCCAGATTTTTCATAAAACCTGAAGTACAACTAGAGGAATGCTTTGCAGAAGAAAACTGGAAAATATCTTCCATCGTAGGTTGGTTCTGTTTTTGCTTCTGAACTTGGAGGTTTATATTTTCAGAAAAACATGTTATTGTTTATCTATGAAGAGACAGACCAATCCCAAGATAATCAAATAGTCAGTCATCGAAAGACCTTATCGTTTGTAGTTGAATTCGGCGCAATTGGAATTTGAAACTAGAAATATCTCAGAAGGCATCATGTAGAAATATTTTAGAATCCTACCTGATTCCTTAAATTTGAGTTCTTACAAATTTCAAACAAAATGTGACAGAAGATTCAAACTTTTGCATCATTGATCAGAGGATGCAAAGAAGTTTGAACTGAAGTGCTATAAGTATAATTTGAACAATGCCAGATTGAAAAATATTGTAACAAGACATCTCATTGAGAACATCTGCACTAGTTCGGTACACAGAGTTCAGCACGACAAAACAAGCGACATTACTGCACATTTGAAACTAAATGCAAGATCACAGTAAATCCTTAGCAGAACTGCTAGCGGAAGGGTAGTTTTACCAATATACTTGCAGAGGGAAAAGAAAAAAACAGGCGCGAAAAGTAACTTTGAATGTCTACTGCACTTACACCAGACTATTATAAAGATGCTGTTACTATAGTCACGGATATCAATTGACTTGATTTGTTTTTCGTTTGGTTGAACAGTTTCTGATTATTTGCAAACACCTAAATTAACATTCCCATATCTGAACCATTGTATCAAAACTGTGTACACTTTGCTAAGGAAAAAAGGAGCATATTGATCACCTTTTCATCCAATACATGACTGTGAAACTCCCAATATTCAGAACAAAATGATTTTCAATATCGCCAACATTAAAAATAAAAATAAAAAATGAAATCATTCCTATTTACTGACAACTCCAAGCATACACCACCACCAATTGTTTTTTTTTGTGAGATTGAGCAATTTAATTACCTTGGGAAGCAAGAAGGTGGAACTTGTCTGCCAGAAGAGAAACCTATGGCATTTGTGCAAGAAGTTGTGGCCTCTTCTTGATGGCGTCGTCCACTCCATGTCAAGTAGATGTTCTTTAGCAATATATTCCGGCATGGAACCAGTTTACTGCACAAGAGATTCACAGCAACTTTGGTTGCAGATGTGCCCCAGATGTTGTCATAGGTAACATCACTTATGAAAATATTGGATTCAGACTGAAACAACAACCAGGGAAGATTGGTTAATAATAATAACAATACTAGTTTTCGGGCATTGACAAGTTCAGATCATAAGAACTCGGGAAAAAATGTTTTTGACAAGTTAAGCATAAAAGACAGTAGAGTTCATTCATCTGATTTATTGGGCTATGAATATCAAAATGAGTTCAGAAATGATCGACATGGCAAGGAAATTAACCTCACGAAAGATCAATCATGTTGTTCTGGAATTAGTACAAGCGACAGGGATACTATGAGAGAAAGGAGACAGTACTGTCCGCGATCTTTTGACTTTGTAGCTCACCGTATAAAAATTCAGCCAACTTCGATATTTTATAATCAACTAAGCTAGTCTTGAAGTTTAAAAAATTATCGAAAGTTGTTTCACAATTAACTTCTAGATCAAAACTGACGGGAAGTGGAAATACTAAGGAGATCATCCTCACAAAATATCAGAAAATTCTTCTTTGGAGCAGCGAAGAATTTGGTTTTTAGCTTAGCCTTATTTTGAACTCAACCGTAAAAAGTAAGAAAAACAAATTAAAAATATATATATACCTGATGTCCGCAATTTCTAACAGGGCAGTATTGTTGATCAATGAAAATGGGATTATGTACATTATCCATTCTGATATCCTGAAAGGTGAAGTTATTGACTATGCCCGGATACGATGGAGCCCATGTCTTGATTCGAACGCCGTTCGTTGTACCAAGGAATGTGCAATTCTTTACAATCAAGTCTGTCACATTGCCTTCATTTGGGGTCCTTCCCATACTACCCACACTGATCCCATGGCCTGGTCCACACACTACATCTGAAACCTCGATGTGTTTAGTTCCTGGGCTTAGTGAAACACAATCATCTCCAGTTTTGATTGTTGAGTGAGATATTGTGATATATTCAGACGCGCCGATGTGGATTCCATCTGTATTGGGACTATCATGAGGAGCTGTGATGGTGATGTCTTCAAGTAGCATTTGTTTACAAGCAAATATGTTGATATGACACAATTTGCTGTTCAGGGAGTGTATGCGTTGCACTATTCCATTGTTGATGAAATCAAACCTTATGGACTGTTTGGAAATAAGAAGGGAAATCAATCAAATAGGTTAGATAGATCACAAAAAATTTCATCAAAATTATTAAGGTTCAATCCAACCTAATAACCTGTCCTGATAAATTATAGATAAAACACCCATTACCATCTTACTCAGAAACAAGATAAAAGCATTTTCAACAACAAAGGATGTATAAGAAATGTGTGATACAAACTTGTAGATATATGGCATTATACATCTGAGTTACAAAATGCTCTAAACAGTACTTGAAAATCGAAGATACGTAAACAAAAACAAAAAGGGAACTTACAGTGGGGAGCTTAGTGCAGCTAGGGTTCTTTTGGCAATCATTATAAGGCCAAGTTGAAGCACCATCTCCATCAAAGGTTCCAATTCCATAAACCTTTAATCCATCAATCCTTTGAAACCTAATCCAGTAATCTCCGTCGAAGTAGGCCAAACCATGAGGTGCTTTGAGATGCCCTTGCATCTGAAATTTCATCGGACCCTTGCATGGACCATCAAATGATACTGGCTTCACAAAGTAATACCCTCTTGGGATCCATACCTTTGCACCTCCCTCTGTTCCACATGCCTCCTTCCATGCATTCAGGAATGCCTACAATGAACCAGACACATCAATATTGATATTGGCTGCTTTTTTGAAAAAAATAAAAAAATAAAAAATAAAAAATAACAATATTATTAATTTAAATAGAAAAAATCTACACAACGTAATATTATCTATCACGTGATTGTCAACTTTACCCCTCTCTCCATAGGTATGGAGAAGATGGAGAGAGGAGTAGAATTGTCACTCTCCCAGGTTGATTGCTTAGAAAGGTTCATTTAAAAAATTAATAAAAGCAAATAATTTTTAATTAATTAATTTTTTCTTAAATCATGGAGCAAGGACTGTGTTGTTTTCTAGTCTTTTATGTTGAATTCAATAAATTTGGAATTTAAAAATAATAATAATAATAATAACCTGCAGATTTTGTTCTTTGGTTTTGTAGTGTAGCTATTTTTTACCTCAAGGAACAAATTGAAGAAAGAAAAGATACTCAAAACCCTTTTTGAGGGATTTGGAAGTTTTGAGGAGAGCTTTCTCAGTTTTAAAGCTTTGATCCCGCTAAAAGTAATGAAAAATTGGTCTAGGGTTTAGATTTGACTCGCTATTTGGGAATCAGGTTTTGCAATTAGGTTATGCAATCAGGATGATATGACATCATCAGATATGAGGTTTTTTACAACTTCCACATACACAAATACTTTGGGGATTTCATAATTTATTCAATATCACTCCACATCACCCTGATTGCAAAACTTGATTCTCTAACCTCACTCTTATAAGAGTTTTGAGAGTACCACTAGCCCAGTAATTTTTTATGCATGTCAATCAGGCTCTTATCATTCAATTAAGGGTTCATTTGGTAAGTCATTTTCTATGGAAATGATATCCATTTTCCATATTAAGTGGATCTCCGTTGTTTGCATGTCTATTTATTAATTGAAAATCAATTATGCACGAGACTGATTTTCCCATTGCTCTCGAGAATCCAATTCCGAGGGTAGCCTTAGAATCAAAATCCATGAAAATGTTTTAATTCCCATGTAACTGAAAACAAGACAACATAAAGAAAAAAAAAATGGAAGAAAGCATTGGAGGTGTTCTTAAAACTAGAACTTAACTTGCGATATAAACTAGAACTCACCTTGCTACTATCAGTCTTGCCATCTCTCGTTGCCCCAAAGTCGAGTACATTGAAGACTTTATCACATGAGGCTTCTCTTGCAACCCCTCCAAAAAAAAACAAGATACAAAACCATTGAAGAACACTCAATGTTCTTGAGTTCATCTTCTTCTTATTTTTGATACTTGGTTGTTATGGTGCTTGAAGATGCGAAAATTTGTGTCATATATATATTACTTCACAAAAGTGATGAGAGAAAAAAACAGAGATTTTTTTTGATATAAAGAGAGATTTTGTTTGCTCTCACTTCTCTTTTTTTTTTTTTTTTTTGGAACACATATCTTATATCTCTAATCTGATATATTTAGCAATAATTATTGCATCAACATTTTCTTACTAAAAGTTTTGGGCCTTCCTTTTTTAATTTTTATATTTCTTCTTTACAAAAATAATCACTTTTTCTCATTACTTTTTTTATTTTGGTTTCAAAAGACAAAAAAAAAAAAAAAAAAAAAAAGAGTAAAAAAATGAAATTATGTTGATATTTTCCATGAGTCCTTATACAACTAAGTAAGTTAGCAAGTCTGAAATATGCCAGGTGGCATAACACCCAAATGAGGTAAGTTTTAATTGGTGGGTCATAACTTTTGGTAAGTAGTTAGCCAAAAATGGTTAAGATGGCAAATTAAACTAAGAGCAGTTCTTAATGTCGAGGGAACGGGCGAGGGACGTGACATGGCGGGGTGGGGACTGTCCATCTCGCTCGAGATATGTGCATCAAAAATGGTGGCACACATCTCGAGTGGAGTGGACGGCTTCCACCCCGCCACATCACGTCCCTCGCTGGTTCCCTCGACATTTAGAATTCCTGTTAAACTAATCAACTATTAATAAATTGGATTTTGGAAAATATTTTATATTTAGATAATAAGTATATGCAAAAATCTCAATTTAAGATGATGTACATGTACCCATATTTACATACAAATTCTTCTTTACAATAAATACTGTATCAAAATACGAATTATGTATTTTAATATCTGATATAATTAGGATGAACACATTTTCTTATTATTTATGTATCGAAGAGAGTTCTTGAATTTTTTTTTTTTTAATAATCTAGAGAATTGAGTAAATATCCAATCAGATTTTAACATTAATTGTAAGAAATTTTCACACAAGCAAAAAATGAAAATTCAGATTTTAAGTTGCAATATATAAGAATTGTAACTTGGGTTTATAGTAAGTATTGTCATTGTGGAGATAATTTCCAATTTATTATGGATATATGCATGTGGAGAAAAAGTAGGAAATAATGGAACATATCATAATCTCTATCTCTATTTGAGGAAGCTAAAAATATTGACCTATTTATAAAATTTTGTTTTTATATTTTCCAAATTTAATAGTGGAATAAGAGCACCTTTATGTCAACAATATTAGAAATTTTGATGCAAAAGCTAAAATGGGATAAACTTCATGATATCAAATGTATCTAATAAAGAATGAAAAATTCTAGGGGTCGAGGGAGGGAACGAGGAGGGAGCGAGGGATGGGGTGGTAGCCACTCATCCGCCCCGAGATAAGCACCATCGCGCATCTCCAATTTGATGCGCTTATCTCGAGGCGAATGAGTGGTTACCACTCATCCCTCGCCCCTTTTCCCTCGCTCCCTCCCTCGCTCTGTAGCAAAGCTCATAAAGAATAGATTATGAATCTTAACTCAGCCTTACCCTAAGACATGTGCTGGGTTTGGCTGTCAATTGGTTTTAATCATGTTGGTCTTAAAGGTGGAGAATATTAAAAGGGTTTTAAAAAATACTAGGAAATCATGTTTTTGCAATCAAGTTTTGTAATTATGGTGACGTAGCGTGATTTTGAAAGAATGATGAGATCCGGAAGTGTTTATATGTATCTCGAAAGTTGTAAAAAACTCCTCTAACGACGCCACATCATCCTGGTTACAGAATCTGGTTCCCTAGCCTCACTCTTTCTCATTTGGCCTTCATTAGTTTATAACTATTCATGTTTAATCCCATTAGTTCTTGTATTTCAGTCTAACCTTCATGGCTGTGAGTTCAACTACGTTAACTCACAAAATCCATCCAAAATTTTAAAATGACCAACTTGCCCTTATGTACATGTTTTTAAAATGATTAATTTTTTTAACAAAGATGGGGCAATCAAGGATTGTTATTTTGTTTTATTTCAAAAATAAATAAATAATTAGAAAAAAATAACCTCGAGTTTACGAAATTTGTCGAAAAAACACTAGAGAAAATGAAATTTTGGTCACTGAGTTTTGTGTTTTTGGCGAAAAACTCAAATTTTACGAAAAAATAACCCGAATTAATTTTTTTTTAAAAACCTCAGAAAAATGTAAATTTATATTTTGCCTTTTTTGTAATTTTAAAAAAACTAAAATTTTGGTGAGATTTCGCGAAAACTAATTCCATGGGACTAATTAGGAATTATATACAAACTAATAAATTTTTTTTATTGGCCCCATCTTTGTTTAAAAAACTAGTCATTTTAAAAACATAAGCAAACTAGATGCATAAAGATAAGTTGGCCATTTTACAATTTTTGGATGAAATTTGTGACTAAACGCAATCATGGTGGTTAGACTAGAATACGAAAAATAATAGAAATTAAACAAAAATAGTTATAAATTAATGGGGATCAAATGAAAAATAACCCATATTAAAACTTAGAGGGCTCGAATTTATTAACACTCTTTTTCGTGAATACCAAAAGAAGAAGTCGTCTTTCTGTTTTATCACCAATACCGCCATAACTCACAAAACGAGTCAATGTCTATACGAATATCTGCAAGGTTCCTTCATTTTGTAGTCGGGACTCAATACTTGATTGCATAACATGAAGGATCGCAGATTGCAAAATAGTCAAATGCTTCTTTGAAATAATAGCAATTTTTTCCTGGTTTAGTTTAGACGAAGTTTTGTATAGAATTATAATTTTACTTATGATGGTGTAGTGTGCATAATAAAAAGCCTGGTTGAAATATAACCCGAATATATTGGGCTGGACACTAACCAGATGTTGATTTGATCCTAAAACCCAAAAAGGCCATCCTTGTTTGCCCCAGCCATTTTAAAGTGGGCTTTAGACCAAAATCTCAAATCTGGCCCACCGAAATTCTAACATTAAATTGATAAAAATGAAAAAAAGGGGTAATTGCTCTTCCCTCAACCCCACACCATCACCCATAATAAATAGCTAATTGAGAAGTAACTCCATAATCATTTTGTATTACACCATGCCTCTAAAACTAGCGGTCAATGTGCCCATATCGTTTGTTTTCAAAATTGATTACTAAAATACCCTTAACAAATAAAAGGTTGAGATTGAATGCATGTATTTCGAACATCTCATCTCGAAAAAAATTGAAGGGTCAAATTGAAATGATAAACGTATCTTGAGAAAATCTAACATTTAAAAAAAAAACATCATCTTCTTGTCCATACCCCTTTCTTCCTCCTATTTGATCTGCAACCCCTTCTCGGACCCATTCTTTCTCCCTCATCTTCCCTAATTCGCAACCCCATCCCTTTTTCCTCCATCTTCCTCTATGGTTCGCAACCCCCTTCTTTCTCTCTCATCCTCCTCTCTGATTCGCAGCCCCATCGTCCTTTTCCTCCCTCCTCCTCTTCTCTGGTTCGCATCCCCTCTCATTGCTCTTCTTTTATTTGTCTTCATAATAGCTTCAATTCTTTGCAACGAACGCAACATTCATGAAATTCACCAGCACAAACAACCAGATTCCATCACTCATGCATCATTCCACAAGCAGAAGCATCAGCCAGATACGAACCTCCATCCATTTCACTTCAATCTCATTTCCACTTTAGTTTTTTATTTGATCCAACTGAACGGGGATTTTCATATTTTGTTGTAAAGGTGGAATATGACTTTGATGTGGGAGAAATTGAGGAACAATATGTTGATGTTTGTGGGAAATTCTTTGAATAGAAGACAATGGATATCAATGGTGTGTTTGTTATAGTCGCGCGAACCCAACTGAGAAGAAATCTATGTCATTGAATGCTCCGCTCACCATTTTCAGAAAGGTGGAGGAGGAGGAAAAAGGGGTGGAGTGGGTATGCTAACCAAAGATGATGAGGAGTGAGGAAAAAAGGGTGGGGGCTGCGAACCAGAGAGGAGTAAAAGGGAGGAAGAAGGGGATGGGGGATTGCAAATCACAGAGGATAAGGGGAAAAAAGGGTCGGATGGGGGCTGCGAACCAGAGAGTATGGACAGACGATGATGTTTTAAACAATTGTTGAATTTTCTCGAGATATGTTTATCATTTCAATTTTACTCTTCAATTTTTTTTCGAGATGAGATGTTTGAAATACAAAATATTCTGTACCAGCCTGATCATCTATTTTGAAAACAAACAGTCAAAGCACGTTCACCCACTAGTCTTAGCCTCTTAAAAGCATAATGCAATACAAAATCATTGTAAGGCCACTTCCTGATTAGCTATTTATTACTAAGGAATGACAAATAAATACAAGAAATTGATTAATTGAAAGACACAAGAAATCATGTCCCAACTTGAAAGCCACTTCAAATTGTTGTTGCAAATAGTCAAACTTTGGTTTGGACGCATTAATCTACATTAGGGGTTGCATTATGGAGACAATGATTTCCAATTATATGACATGATATTATATAGTGGTTCGACTAATCTTGTTGGCCTCCGGAGATCGCACTATCCACTATGTTTGCACAACACAAACCTCTATCCACACTCGAGGTTAAAAAAACAAAGCGACTTTTTTTTTTTTTTTTGTAAATTTGGGATGTTTACCCATTTTATTCAAATAAAAATTCACGCCCGAAGGCTACATGACTGACCCAATAGGGTGAACCAAAAAAGCCGAAACAAAACCTCACAAAAGATAAGATGCACCAATACAAGCCTAGACAATCAGTCTATGTACCTTCTGTTTTTTGTCCTAGTTCTATTGGATTTTCGGGGACAAAGACTGATATCTTTGGTGTGGCGCCTCTTATTCATCTTTTCGTCTGACATAGCCCCTAAATCCAATTCAATGTTCGCTACCTGTGGATCAGGCTCAGCTTCTGAGTTGACGTCATCAATGTCCTCACTAGGAATCTCGAGTGTACTGAGGTCAAAAATCGACGGTCGAAGTTGCCTATTTGCTCTGAACGAAGATATAGCCTGAGTCAAGGTGTCTCCGATTCTTTTATAATCCGGTGAAGTTTTGATAGCATATTTGTCAAAATGTCTCTTTAACTTGAGCAGAGACTGCAAATCATCATCCGAGAATTCCTGCACTTGCTGACCCTGTGTAGCATTCCCTAGCTCTGTGCTAGTAGCACCGAAAAATGTGTTGCAGGGCGCTGGCTGAGGCGAGACTCTGTTCTCTGGTGTGGTGCATGGCGTGGCATTATCGCAGGCCACGTCCACTGCCTTGGTGCAGGGCGCTGGCTTGGGCGAGGCCGTGGCCTCTGGCTTGAGGTAGATCGCTGGCTGGGGAGAAGTCACGGCCCCTCGTGAAGGGTAGAGCACTGGCTGCTGCGAGACCGGTTCTGGCGGAATAGCGGACCGGCTCAACGCCCCCGCTGTGAAGATTGCATCGCTCGGCCTCCCTAAATCAGCATGCATCACTGTAGCGTTGGCCGCGTCTCGCGACACTGCCACAAGGATATTCTTAGAAAGGCTATTGTCGGTGTCCCCCGAGTCGACTACATCCTCCTGTAGCTACGACTGTGCGTGTGGACCAATGACATTCTCAATCTCCGAAACTGTATACCCTGCCTCCAAGAGGCAATCCTCCGTAGATTCTGGTACAACCGCGGCGCTGTCATGAGCCATTGTCTTGCCCACTAGCTGCTGATCCTCTTGAGCACCATCATCTTCATCGATATTCTCTAAAAGTGATTCAAATTTGTTGGACAACACCACCGTTGCCGGAGTAATGGCCACTGGCCTCTGATCCCCAATTTCCTCGGTAATCTCTGCACCCTTGTCATTTTTTACACCACTCGTACCCACTTCGCGGATGGGTAATTGTTCTTTTTTGGTAATTGGTATGTAGAGTTGCGTGACAGTAGTGGTTTCGATTGTAGGTTTGACCGCCTTCGCCGCTGTACCTAGGTCAGAAACACGCCCACCGCCCGTTAGGTCCAACTTTTTTCTACAAGAGTCCTCCTGATGTCCTATCAAGGAGCAAAAATCACAATATTTGAAGCCTGGGTATTCTATCTTCTGCCAGAAACCCCTATTATTAGCCCTGTCAATCCAAACTCTAGTTGGTAATTTCTCCGCCAAAGTTATCTCCACGCAAACACGGGCAAAACCCGGGCGCGATAGGCATCGAGTATGATCATCCATCCGCAAGAAGCTACCAAAAGAATTCACAATTGCTTTCAAAATAGGGGGATGAAATAAATGCAAAGGTAAGTTAGGAAGCTCTACCCACAATGACACCGATATCGGGTCCTCCTTCAAACTGAAACCATCATGCCAACGGAAGGCTTTGAACCGAACTCCTCGAATCAAAAAGGAGTCTCTCGATAAAACTTTCTTGGCTTCCACCTCGGATTGAAGACGAACTAACACGTGCCGCTGATTCAGTAAACCAAGCGAAAATTCTCCTAGGATTCCCCAAGTTCTGTGGATCGAATCTCGGATATCGTCCAGTGTTGGTCGATAGCTAGAGAACTTCAGAACAATCACATGTTTTTCCATGAAAGCTTCGCCACGTACTTCATCTGTGGCCGTCAGTCCAATTGCTGGCGCTCCCTCTTTGCGGAACCGAGTTCCTTCTACCTGATCATCCGCAACTTCGTCCACCAAGATTTTACCAAAAATCTGGGAGAAAGAGGGTTTACTCGTTCCCCCGTAACCAGGTCCTTTCGCCGTGGAAGGAGGGATGGTGCCCGGCGGCGCCGACATCGCAGCCAAGTTTAGCCCTGCATCCAGCGTCAAACGCGGAGCCCCGAGACGGCGAAACAGAGAGAGAGACCTCGCCCTGGCCTCGACGGATCTGCTCACCTCGATCTCGCGGCCTTGGAGGGCGTCCGATCGATCTCGCAGGCCTTAAAGCCGTTCGATCTCACGGTGAAGCCGATCGATCTCGCGGTGAAGCCGATCTGATATAGCCGAAAGATCTCCGGGCAGAGACGGCTGGAGAGAGCCGGTCGATCTCGTTGTCGTGAAGCCGATCGTTCCCGCGGCCTTGAAGCGTCCAAGCGGCGGCCAGTCGATGGCGGCGGCTGTTGGTTCCCAACCCTAGCAGATCTAGGTGGCGGCGACAGGGGACTCTATCTCAACTCAATTCAACCATTTGGGGTTATGATAAAGTGTTCATAAACTATGACTACTCGCTGATTCAATGACTTTGTTTGCTTCTTCATTTGTTACTTTTTGAATTGAACTAAGCGACTTTTTGTTTACAAATGTCCTAATCAACATAATTAACAAATTTTAATTACCAACTCAAACACCCAAGGATGGGTGATCATACTTCCAAAACCTAAGACCATGATGTAAACAGACATTGCTAAGTTATCTCAAACACCCTCGATCAAGCTCTCGATAATAGAGTCAATGAATGAGTGAAATACTCGTTATATAAGTTGAACAAAAGAGATGAGAAAAGTATGTATTTGCAATTCAATTTTACAGTCTACATCCATCCTTATTTAGTTACTTAACTTTATCATCGGAGTGTCTTCAGCTACCACAACGGAGATCCTTGGCTCACTATTTTTGTTTTGCAGATCAAGAATCGACAGAGATAAATTTGGATGCATCAATTCCGATTACACAACACAAACCACCATCTGTACTCGAAGCCATAAGACAACGCGCTTTTTTGTTTAACAAATGTCATGATCAACATAATTAACAAATTTTAATTACCAACCCAAACATCCAAAGGATGGGTGACCATTCTTCCAAAACATAGTCAACACAAACCTACTTAACCAACTAGTCCAACTTTGATAAACTCTAAGGGCGTGTTTGGTTGGGCAATGACCATTGTAATTGTAATGGTCAATACAATGGTCCAATGCAAACCAATATTTGGTTGGGCAAAAAAGTAATGTAATGGGAATGAGTATTACGGATTTCAATGTAATAGGCATTTCGACCCCTATGAATGGAGATTACATTCCCCATTGTAATGGTCAATGCAACTTGAAAAGACTTTTCTACCCTCCTTGCTCAACAAAACTCTATTCCGTATATGCCATTGTTTTTATTATTTGTTGGAATTATTATGTAATACAGTTGCATTTTTATTTATGGTGCTCCAAATTTTAATTTGTATATAATTTCCTTTATATGATATAGTAGATGGCATAAAATTCATTGTTATAATAACCAAGGGCATATCGGTAAAGATACAATTCATTCCCATTCCATTCCTACCATATATTCACATACCAAACAATGTCATATGTTATTACCATTGTGATTCATAGGTACACCAAACATACACATTCTCATTCTCATTACCATTACCATTCTTATTCCCATTCCCATTACCATTCCATCGAGAAACCAAACGAAGCCTAAAGCTAAGGCTATGATGTAAACATACATTACTAAGTAATCCCAAAGACCTAATTCATGACTGTCTTCCAAACTTATTGTGGGGACTTGTTAAATCACATTATTTTATCAAACGCTTCATCCTATTAGTTCTTGACCTTCCATTCAAAGACCAGGAGCAAACCTACTAAGGGGCGAGGGGCATCTTTCTAATGATGTAGTGGTTGGAAATTTGTAAAATTTTGTAAACAATCCGAGTTTGATACTCATTGAGCGCTATTTACTATACATTTTTATGGTTATTGATAATTATTATTTTTATCATTGTTACTCGCCTAATTTTTTATTTCAATACAATTTTATAGTAATTGCAAACATTAAAAAAATTGTTTAGTTTAATAAAAAAATTATTTTTTGTCCTCGGAGCGTATAATTTCTTTATGTCTATACAATTTTTTCATTGTAACATTTTCCTATTTTTTTGTTTTTAACGCAATTTTATATGTAATTGCAAACATTAAAGCAATGAATTGCTTGACAAAAATATATTTGAAATTAATATCTAAAATAATAACTAAAGAATTCAATGAAAATATGTCACTAGCCAACTCGTACAAAATTTGAGCTTCATATAAACATTTTTCGATGAAATTGTATTAGGATCTTATTATGTTCGTAAATTTTTGATTTTTTTTAGCTTTAATTAGATATTTATTCCAATTATTTTGTGATTTTAGTTATTACGCTCGTTTACCCCTTGCTAAGGTTATTGATATTGTGACTTTATTTTGACTTAAATTGGATTACACTTAATTCAATTTAGTATATGCAATATGTTTTTATAGTTATATTTTTCTTATTTTATTAACTTGAGTATAAAGTTTTTTTTGCTTGCCATTTCGCTCCCCCCCCCCCCCCCCCCCCCCCCCTAAACTAAGATCCTTGGTCCGCCAGTGTCAAAACAATTGACTCTAGTCCACTTCAACTTTTCTAATCCTACTCTCCAATAACTTTGCTTTTGACACTATTGCTTGAGCAATACCTACCATATGATAACAACTAATATTGTTTAAGATAATTTATATTATATTTTGATAATCATCTTGTCTGGTGGTGCACTAACATTTCCAGTATGTTCATCCAACCAAAAGAATAATTAATCACATCAAATTATAAATATGGAACCTTAGGGTTAGGGATTCACAATGTATCGAATCTTCATTTTGGCTAGTGTGGAAAGATATTTCCGCAATAGTAATGAGATCATTTTCGTCAATAATAGGTCTTGATCTTGTACACACTTAGAATGAAAATTTTGTAAAAATGGTCACTTCATCAAATAGATCGATTCCCTTAATGACATAATGTGCGACATATGACAATGATCAAGATAATTAAACTACTTTGAGGAATAATTTTTTTATTTTTTTAGTTTTGAAAATAAATAACAAAAAGATACAAGAACAAATTATAATTGAGGGAACAAGAAAAATTCTTGTAATGATAAACCAGGTTTTTTTTTTTTTTTTTTGTGAACAAAAAGTCAAGTGAAAGAAATGGATTCTGTACTCTTAACAAATCAACATGGTGTAAGATGAGTCACTTTTTCTATGTCAACTATTATAATATTGATAGAAATTTATATGGATGATTACAGAGATAATATATATTAAATAAATTTGAGGAAGATGAGTTGGTGGAGGTGTTCATGCAAACATGAGTCATGCTTTTAATCATGGAAATTAGGATGATAAACAGAAATTTCATAACTGGAATCAGAGATCGAGCCCTTCAGGTAGCGATGGGTGGGAACCACTCATCCCCTTAAGATAAGTGATATCATGTATCTCGAGAAGGATGAGTGGTCGCTCCCTTTCCCTTGCCCCCTAGAATTCCTGATGAGAGATCATTCAAGGATGAGTTTTGCTAGAGAGTCAGGCCTGCGTCAAGCCGGTCCATCACCATCATCATCCTAGAAATGCTGAAAATGGTTTTATCTCTAGGATGATGAATGGTGATGAGCTGACCTGACACGGGCCTGATGCTGTGGGCATGGCTCTCTAGAATTACACCTCAAAGATGGACCTTAGCTTAAACTTTGCTACTTCTTTTATTCCATGATGAGATTTAGTCGGCTCATCTTAGTTTGTATGGTGGAAAGGGCAATTCAATTCTCACACAGTTCAAATAGAGAGGCATTATACAAGACACAAATGTAATTTTAAGGGATAGGTGACAAAGGTTCTGTAAAGAAAAATATTCATATAATTGTATTGAATTGTTGTATCTGATTTTTTGACTGCAAACAAACTTATATAGCTTACTCTGATTTAATCTTATAGAACAGGAAACCTAAGATTTATTATTCTACTATGACATTTCTTGTAAAACAATGGTATGGAGAAAATAATATGCCAAGATAAAATTTTCATTATACAAACAATGATATTTATATAAGAAGTATCCTGGTAGCTTTAGGTAACTTCTGATAAGAATACAATTCAGTTTCCACAACTACAATATTCTTAAGATTTTCACAACTACAATATTCTAATAATATCCCTATATCATAGGAGAATCATTGATTCTCAACACTCCCCCTCAAGTTGGAGAGTGGGTGTCAATAACTCCCAACTTGTGCAACATGTCATTGAAAGCGTCTTTTCCGAACGGCTTTGTGAGCACGCCTACTATTTGCTAAGATGAAGTTTCATACTTGATTTCAACTGAACCATTTTTATTTTTTTCTCTAATGAAGTGGCAATCTATTTCAATATGTTTTGTTCTCTAATGGAAGACCGGATTAGCCACAATGTGCAAAACAGTTTGATTATCACAGTGAAGCATCGTTGTCTCCAGATGTGATACCTGTAGATCTCGCAATAAGTTGCGCAGCCAGGTTATTTCACAACAAGCATTCGTCATGGCTCGATACTCGACTTCTGCTGAAGAGAGGGAAACAATTTTCTGTCTCTTTATCCTCCAAGATACCAGTGAATTTTTCAGAAAGACACAATAACTTAGTGTTGACCTTCTAGTAATGGGACAACCAGCCTAATCCGAATCACAATAACCTGTTAAATGCAAAAAAATTATGAGCTGGGGAAAAAAGACTTCTTCCTGAAGAACTTTTAAGATACTTCAAAATACGAAGTGATGCATCCTAATATGGTTTCCTTGGTTCATGCATGAACCTGCTGAGGACATGAACTGCATAAGTAATATCGGCCCTGGTGACGGTCAAATAGACACGACGGCCTACCAACCTTCTATATTTTTGTGGATCTGCAAGCAATTCACCTGTGTCTGCAAGCAAGCTGGTCGTGTTCCTAATAAACCTCCATTTTTAATAATATCAAAAACATACTTTCTCTGAGAAATTGTAATAACTTTATTGGAACGAGATACCTCAATATCCAAAAAGAATTTTAAATCCCCAAGATCTTTGATACGGAAACGATTATGAAGAAATTGTTTGAGGGTATTGATGGCACCCAAATCATTTATTGTAATCAATATGTCATCAACATAAATCAAAAGGGCAGTGAATGATTTCCCTCTATTACGTGTGAAAAGGGAGTAATCAGTTTTAGATTGAACGAAACCAACAGCTTGTATGACATCAGAGAACTTAGCAAACCATTAACGAGAAGCTTGTTTTAGGCCATATAGGGACTTGTTGAGGCGACATACCAGATTCTTCCCCTGACACCGTAGACCGGGAGGTGGGAGCATATAAATTTCTTCATGAAGATCACCATGAAGATAAACATTATGAACGTCGAGCTGATGAAAATACCAAGATTAGCAAGGAGACAACAAACTGTGATAAGCTTGGCAGTGGGAGAGAAGGTGTCATGGTAATCAATGCCCTCAGTCTAAAACTATATATGGAAACTGTGATAAGCTTGGCAGTGCGATGGTTTTTCTAATGACTATATATAGAAATTCATGGTCTAACCAATGTTCTTGTAACATGTTAGAGGTTGTTAAGATGCAAAAACTATGTCATGTACCGTGATACTGATTGTCCATACGAGTGGTTCTTTTTGTTTTCTAATAAGAACTAAAATTGTGCTTGCTGTACACTTTTAATTAGAAGCAAAAATTTTGAAAGCGGTGTAAACATATGGCCCTGACATGTATATTTCTCGATGCATCAAGGCTAGACTGAGGCTATCTAGCTAGTTGATCATGGTAATTTATTATATTGGTAACCTTGTAGACCCATTGTGTCTCAAGATTATATTACTAAACTTACCTAGGCTCTGCTTGGTAATTGATATACGGTAAAAGAATGCATATGCAAAAGTTTACAGCGGTTACATAAACTCGGTTGCTTGGTTGACTTTATAAAAATAGTTGTTGGAATTTGAATTCATGACATCTTCATCTCCTAATTATAAAATTCTATAAAACTTTGCGGGACAAAATTTCCTGCATTACTTTACAAAACTCTCATCATTTCCTCTTACTTGAATTCTATTTCCAACTCCTTCATAAATATCAGAACCACCACCACAAGTACTACTAACACAACTGCCACCACTAGAACATAACCACCATCGCCGCCACTGCCATCACCACTAGTAACACCACCGCCACCACCTCAACCACTAGAAAATAACCACCATCATCGCCACCGCCACCTCCACCATCACCATTACCGTACCACACTCACCATAACCACCACCAATTTCACTAGTACCATCATAATTATCGTCGTAGCTGCCATAGCATAACCACCACCACCATCACTATGGGATCATCACCACCATCACTACTATATATCACCGCTGCAACCACCATAGCCACCGCAACCACCATCACGACTGTTGCCGCTACCACCCTCAACTATTATATCCATCGAACCACCATAACTTAATCACCACAATCACTACCATTTCAACAACTACCATCATTGCTAATACCACCATCATTCCATCATTGCTAATACCACCATCACCACAATCACTTTTTGAATTGCTTTAAATTTATTTAATCATTAATTTATTACCAAACGCATGTAAAATAATGCATTACAAGCCAATGTAAAATAAATTAATACATTAATTTACAGTGTACCAAGCGAAACCCTAGTGTAAACCTAGGAATGTAATTGTTTCCGCCCCAATTTAAAAACATAGTAAGTGGATAAGGGCTTGTGAGACCCAATAGGTCAACAGGGTGAACGACTTTGGAGATAACAAAATTCTAGAAAAAGGGCCATCCTATGTACAAAAAATAAAATGAAAACAAAAAACCATTTGGGTTCTTCTATATTTTTGTTTTGATGGTAATATGTTAGAATTCCCAACCATGGTTTGTCACAACCTTTGTCTTAAGAGTCGGCAGGGATGCTGTAGGAAGGAAGAGATCCCACAAAGAAACAGGCCCGCGCCAGGCCAGCCCAATACCATCCATCATTTTAGAGATTGGGTCATTTTCAGCATCTCTAAGACGATGGATGGTATTGGACTAACCAGGCTCTCTAGATTTTTTTTTGTAGTAGAATACTCCTTTGTGATAAGACACTCCCACCAACATTACCATTATATAAACAATCAACATTTCACTAACACCAAATCCTAACACACATCTTCTTCTTCTCCTCCTCCCAAACACTCACAAAAAAAAAGTTCAGTCATCATCATCATTTGATCCATATCATTTTGATCAAGATGTGGCATCTCTTGGTGGCGATCAAGCAAAGTTTCGTAAAGAAGAGTTCGCGAGTGGCTGATGAGAACATGTCGGGTGATGAAAATGGAACTGATTTACGACGGAACAGAGGTGGATGGAATGTGTTATCATCAGTTTTTGAAAATATTGTTCAAGTTCCTATCTCATTCCTAACTTGTATTGCTGAACCTGATGTTCATGGCACCGATGGCATGTGGGCGTCTGGTGAGCTTGGAAGGACCTCGGAGATTAATCATCTCCTTGTAAGTGATAGTATGCGCTACGCGATTCTTATGTAAACGGGAAGAGAATGTTTTCAAGTATGTTAGTTCTTGATAGTATATGTTCCTATAATATATGTTAGATATTTACTTGTTTTTTTTTTTTTTCTCTCCTATGAGCTAGTAAATTGTCTAGGGTTTGATGTGTATTAGTTATGCTTGTAGGCATAGTTGTACAATTTTTTGTCCAATATTCTCATAAGTTTTGTAGGTGAAAAATTGGTTTTTTTTTTTTTTTTTTTTTTGGGAGTTTCTTATAAATTGAGAATGACCCTTGTTGGAAGTTAGGTTTTGGCAATGTTGAGGAAGGAATGGGCCAAAAATATCTTTGATCAGCCAAGTTCCAAGAACCTGCAAACCCTCAACTTTTAGGTGGAAACAAGGAAAAGTTAAAGTTACAAATTATAAAATATTTCCAATCATTTTGCTTACTTTACTCCACAAAATTTGAAAAACTTGGTCATTTTTTGCTTTGTTATCCTTGTTTATATGTATGTACTATATACCATAACTGATAAACTAGTGATGCATGTAGTGGGCTATGGTTTGCATATTTTGCCTAAATCTATTAGCAAGGTTGACAATTTCTACTATGTTGGTTATTTGATTGTAAATTACTATTTAAAAAAATCCTGACTCCGCCACTACTTTTGTTATTGCAAAAGGCAAGTTCATATAATTGATAGTGCATTAAGATGTACCATCACTTTGTCAAGTGTATGGCCCCAAACCGTCCTTTTGAGGTTTGAATTACATGATTCGATTTGCCTCTAGAAGTCTCCAAAGGAAGGAGAGTATGATACGGTTTGCTTTCAATTAGATATTTTCATTTATCGATAAGTTCCTAAACACACGACTTACCTTATAAGTCTTAATCCCATACCGTATGGTTTCGGGTGATTCTTTAGCTAGGAGACTGTGGCGTCCCTTGTTAACATTACTCCTACAATGTATATATAAGTATCTAAATGAATTATGAAAAAAAAAAAGAGAAATACAAAAAAAAATGGTATACTATAGATGTGAATTTTAGGGTTAATGTGATTGAAATGAAAAAAAGTAAAAGAATAATTGGAATCTTAGGGTCTCTTTGGTTGTACGGAAAAAAAACATGAAAATTGAAATCATTTTCATAAATTCGATTATGAGGCATCCTCTTTGGATTTGAATTTTCATGAGTAATGAAAGATTAATTTTATAAAGAATCGATTTTTTGTCAATAATTAGACAACCAAATGAAAAAAATTTACACAATAAAAAAAAATTGTTTACATTTTCAAATAAAGATAGCTAACCAAATATACCCTTAGGTTATAGAGAATGCCATGATTGAAGGGAGACTATAGTCCAACAAATGCAATAATGAGGTTGGGGTCTCTGTCCATATTTATTATAGCAAAGTGATCAATGAGAGATGAGCATCCGTTTAGTTGGAGTTGGTGTGTTTGTATAAATGCACCTTACTTGTTTGACATAATGAGGGAATGCATCATTTGCACACCTCCCTCTTGTGGACTACCTAAAACCATCCTTTGATGTTTACTTATTGAGATTTGTGTTGGATTCATTTTCATTATTTTCCATAATTTTTTGAGTCAGGATCGTCTTCACCATAGCGTAAATCCATTATTCTAACAAGAGGTTATTTATTTATTTTATTACTTTAGAGTGCATCCTTTATGGATCTTTGACGTGTATTGTCATTATATAGCACAATGATGAACCTCAACCGATCACGAAAACCTGTATGAGTTAAAAAACTTCTAAGTATATGATCCTGTGAAATTTTAGGGAGCGAGAGACGCCCACACTGCTCACCCTCTTCGAGATGAGGGTGAGCAATGAGGGATATCCCTGCCTTCCTAGAAAGGTTGACTGATGATCAGCTTCGACTTGAAGTGGTGAAGACAGTTTGTAGCAATACCAAATTAAAATTTAGATTACTTAAAAAAGAAAGATCTAATCACTTAAAAAGTTAAAACAACCCACAGGCTCCTGATGGATCATTTGATCCCTGAAAATTGACAAGATGACATGATCAGCTACAACTACAACCTACAAACTTTTCTAAAGAGTCAGGCTAGGTAAGGTAGGCTCGTGCCAAGCCAGACTCAATCGAACACAATCACACGGACAAAGAATTCCCTATTCTTGTCGAGGCTCTCTAGATTTTTTTCATCACCGGCCCACACAAAGTTTCCAATTTTACAAGCAAACAATAAAGTAAAAGAAGAATGATGAAATGCTAAAGTAGACTTTGGTTGTGATGAGCATTCATACGGAATAACATGACCATGAAATGAACTGTCCCAATCTTCTAACCACAAATATATTGATTTAATTTCCTTCTTTTTAATTTCTACTTTAATCTTTTCTTTATGTTAATCAAAAAGTAATTGCACTAATAGCTAGAAACAAACACATTTATCTGACAGTACTCCAATACTCTTTGATGGGCAGAGCTATCACCCATCTTGCTAATTATGTCAAAATTACAAAAAAAAAAAAAAAAAAAAAACAGAAAAATTAATTCACTAGAGTTTATATTGATGCAATTTTAATGTTATAATAATTTTTGAATCAGTTATATTCATGCGATTTTTAGGGATGATGGGTTTGAAATAACTTTATTTCATTCTTTTAGGATGGTAATGAATTAATGATCCTAATGTTTGTACCAAATTTGGGAACTGAATCACTTGTATTGAGTTCAAAGTATGTACCTGATTTGGAATCCAATTCTGCAATTACATATCACAATCAATCTTTTAACTTTTTTTTTATTTTATGTTTTGAGTTATAAATTAGAATCCTATTCTTCAAGCTACATGTCACAAGCCACTGGGGGTACTAGCTCAACTGGTAGGTTGGTGGTGGATCATATCATAAGATCAAATCATGTTGGCGACATTTGAGGTGATTGGAGTTAAGGGATTACAAATAAAATAAAAAAGGCTACAAGTCACAAGCAATCTCCTATTGTTAGGTATGAGCAAGGAATGTGACTTCTCGATAAATGTTGAAATTTCACAATTTTTTTTTTGAGTTACCAAAATTTATTTTGAAATTCAAATATTTATTTATTTCATCATTCAATATCAAATTCCGTACATTTTTACCTTATTATCAAAATTTTGTTATATAAGTGATTCTTATGCTATGTAGTTTGTATGACATTATGAGTCATGTGGAAATCTTTATATAGCATGTAAAAGTTTTAAATGCTTAAATTATATTGATAACTTCAAAATTACAACTGAAATTTTTTCATTTTTTCCTATATACAATGAAATATTTCTTATAATCAAAAATACCGAAATTACCTCAAAAAACGAAATCACAATCCTTGGGTCAAAGTGTCAATGGACTGGGTCTTGGCTTATTGATCTAAGCCTATTTCAATGTAAAAAGTCCAGCTCCGGCCCATTGATTACGTTGCACTCCCTGTAGGGCCTGTACCAACCAGTTCCAGTCATTGTATTACATTGTGAGTAACACTTACAATATGGCCATTGATTGTGTTGCACAACCCGAACCAATAGCAAGTCATTGTACAAGAAACATGTACATCATAAGGAATACATATAGTACACCTGCACACCCACAATGAATACATTAAGACAACCATATCGCAGTCGATTCCATCCATAGAATCCATGTTTGAGGGTTTATAGGACTGCCAAGCACCCACATCCAACACTTCAGAGTCAAATCCAACTGATGTCAATTTGTAGTTCTGTTCATGGTGGGTTGGCCATGAAAAAGATCGCTTAACTATGCTATTGACACTGTCAAGTTCATGCATTGCACACCAAGTAGATGATCATGAAAAGGGAATAGTTTTCAAAATTTCGGATTGAAATATACTCTCATCAGAAGAAATCATGTAAAAGATGAAGTATATATATGGTTCTATTTATTGTTAAAGCTTAAACTACATGAGTTCCAAGTCATTCCAACAGAAGCAAATGAGCTAACACCACAAGATATAATCGTAGGTAAACCATACAAGAGACTACGTAAAATCAATGCACCATGAAGTATATATGCATGTTCATGAACTTTTTGAATCCTTACCATCAGATCCAGCCAGCATTCTGTACTTATCTCTGCGAGTTAAGCTTGTACACTCAAACCCCAATGCATCTCCAATTATTTTCTGTACGCGATTTGCAATGTCGTAGCTAGATTCTCCACATTCACCAACTCCTGATACTTTTGGAAGGAACTCAAGATTGTAACTGGGATTTGGGTTCATGAGGAAGAAGAATGAATCCAACCATTTGTAACCCCTTACTGTAGTTCCATAAAACATGCTTGATTTCACTGACACTGCAACAGGCACAATTTTGTCTGCAATTTCTGTGAATAATGGACTAAACCGTAACAGCTATGGCTCCCGACATGTTGTGCCTTCAGGGCATACCACTAAGTCCCCTTGCTTCAGTAGTGCTCTCATGGTGTATTCTCCATCCTTGACACGGTCTCGAGACAATCTGACAGTCCTGATTGGTGACAGATACTCTGAGACTCTACTAACACTATAAGTTACCTCTGTCACACCGTGTTGTAAAACAGTCCCCACGATCACAGAATCAACAACCGACCTATGCGAGCATGCATAAAGTGTACATGGATTTTGCAATGGGGAGTATGTGCCAGGGTCACATATTTCACATGTTTAATGCATGCATTTTGCACCGGCTTGATTTTGAAGGGAGGTTTGCCATAATTCTCAGACCAGTAGCTGCCGCACCCATCAAACCTAACTTGTTTGGTAATAGTTTCCCGATCAGAAGACGAAAAATCGCTAAAATAACTCCAAACGGAAGCCATAGAAAGACTGCAGCACAGTTCAATGGTATGGGTCTTGCTACAAGTCGTCCATCATGGAAAATCAATGGCTTTGGGTAGTCTTTTCTTTGCAGTAGTATTACTTCATCTTCCATATCAACAACGTACCCCTCCTACATGATTCAATACAAACAAAAATAATGATAATTATAAGTTAAAAAATGAAGTTATAAGCTTTTAGCCTTGAACCAATCCGAATGGTGGGTTGTTTCAGGTCTCAGTTCATCCTATATTGGAACCAGTTGATCAATCAGTTTATGGATTCAAATCATACATAATCCACGCTGAAACTATATTCTTTATGTATTCTGATTATCATAAGTCACCATTGTCTCTCTATTTTTGAAATTTAAATATTACTGATCAGTAAGTTGTAACTTAATTTTCACATACAATTAGAATTTCCTGAAGACTTAACAAATCTAACTTTTCCCCAAAATTAACATTCCTTCATATCTGGTTCCCATAATTAATTTTTTGGGAATGAAATAATCCAATTTTGGATTGGAGGTTTTATGAAATAAAATTGGCCAAACAAGAAACAAGAACATTGAGTACAAAAACTTTGGTACATAAACATTCTACAACTTTACAACACGATACGTTGTCACATTACAAATTACACGCTTACAACTTTCGTATAATTTGCAAGAGGAACATTGCTCTGTTTCTATGTCATTCAGTGAAAGTACGTTGACTCGGTAATCCTCATCTTGTAAATAAAATTTTACAATCCTAAAACCATTAATCGAAAACTAAACCTCAAATTCAACAACATTATCTAATGAAAGAAAGAAAAATGGTGAAGTTGATGTGTGCTAACACATTTACCCTGGGAATCATAATAAATGTGAGTGTTATTTTACGTGTCGATGTCATGGCCAGAAACAAATTTCGATATTCTAAAATAAATAGACAAATACAGAAATAATAAATAAGAAAAGAAAAAAAGATTACCTGGCATGGCAACATGGAGTGATCATCAACTGCATTCCAAAGTCCAATATCGATCTTCTTAGCATCTCCGAGAATTTCCACAAGGGTTTCGTGTTGAGATTTCCCTATAATTAACCCCGGTGCAGCTACTAGTCCAAGATAGTATCCACCGAAGAACCTCAGTTCTGTACCCACAACACAATCGACAATAAGGTACTCTTGAAGAAAAGGTTGTACCGTGATTGTAGGACTTGAAGTCACCACATACTTCTTCCCTCTGCAGCTAGAGAACACCTTAAAAGCGCTCTCCCTCATGTCTTCAAGGAAAAACCTAGGAAGAACAGCATTTGCAACTGCCCTCACATCAGCTACCTTAAGACCTCCCAAGGAGATAAAGATCATAATTCGAAGAACAATAAGAGAAATATATGGTAATTATGAAAAATGAGAAAGATCATACAGAGAATAACATACTGATTGAAACTAAATGTTAAACTATGACAGATAAGTAAACCAAAACCTTATGGCACTAGACCCTTTTTTTCTCTCCATGTTATTATACATACAAAAGTCAGTACTAGTTTTCAGTGTACTCAAGTGTTCTTATTTCTTTGTAATACCTTTGGTGATGAAGATATATTTGATAATGTATGTGTAAAATATTTTTGAAAATTCCCCATTTGCAGTGAGAGCGAAAATTAATCTTACTAATTTTTTCATTTATTGTATTAGGGAAAGGGCTATACTATACACTTGTACTAAGGTCATCAAAGCCAGCCCCATTCGCCTTAGTCCGTGCGAACCTTTTTGCAAATATATACGTGATTTAGGATATGGCGGAAATAGTCAGTGCAAGGGGAGCAGAAATTTGCATTTGCACTTATCAAAGGCATTCTCCTTGTCCTTCATATGGTAATATGTTGTCAAGATATTGAAAATGTATAACTAGTTTACCAAAACTACTCATGAAATAAATTATTATAGTTCTTTAAGATTCATATTTGATTCAGCTTTACCTTACATTTTAGCTTTCAAGCAATCGCGGTAGCAAAATCACTGATTAATCGGCAATTAGTTGGTATCGGGCACACTACAAAAAAAAAGTAAATTCAACAACGGCGTTTTACCATTGCTAAGTATCAAAAAAGCGTAGCTAAAATGAATCAGCAACAGCTCAACGACCGTTGCAATACCATAGATATTTTAATTGTCGTTGCAGTATAACAACGGTCTACTATTCCGTAGCTAACTAAACTCTGTCGCTAAACAAATTTGAATTCCAAAATTTTACTTGAGATAACAGCACTGGCGACAATTTTTAAAATATTTTGGACAGCTAAGGCCGTCGCAAATTGACAAAATAGAGACGGCTTCAAACCGTTGCTATGTTGTAAATTTAGCGACAACATTTGCCGTTGCTAACTCTAACTTGTTGTAGCTAAAAAATTACTAATGAAAATTCATTTTTTTAATGGAATAAGTTATTTCTATTAATAATTTTCAGATTTCTCATTGCTTTTTTTTTGTCATTCAGAAGAAACATTTCAAATTTGAACACAATTATATTAATTTTCACCGTAAATGATGACTAATACACTAACCTTATTCGTATAATCAATAACTTGTCCATCACAAAAAATACAATCCCAAACAACTTTATACTCTATCAATCTCAAATTGAAATTATATATATATATATGATTCAGGGGACTGCATAAGTAGAAAACTTATATGGATTTACAATCAATGACAAAAAGGTTTAACAAAAAACAACAAAAATGATTTTGGAAAGACAAATCCGGAGTGTCTATGCCTTTTCAATCTTAATAAACTTTTCTCCCCATCCAAATTCAAAGCATTTGTAAGTTTCTTAGAAATCAAACAATATTTCGGCCTGCAAAAAAACGAAGGCACTTCATTAGTTAAAAGAACGTTGAAACTAGTTAGAAAAAGTAAAAAAAATGATTGAAAGGCGGTAAGAATATAAAAGAGGATATGGGGTAAGATGCAGGAGATGATCTAAATTTTTTTTTTAAATCATTCTCATATCTGCAAGTAGCTTTTAACATGGGCGATGCTAAGTCCTCTCACATTCATTAGTCGAAGGACTAATTTGGGAGTTGCTTCTGCAACAATCAAAGGAAAAAAATAATAATAAAGAGTTAGTAATCCTATTTATCCTTTATTCTCTACCATTAATGCATGACTAATATGTTTTCTTCTTTTAAGTGAAAATACCGAAATTAAGAGAAATATGGATATCAAAATATTGCAGATGTTCATGAACAAAATTCTAAAACTTACTTTTTTGTCCATCGAGCCTTTCAACAACATGAACAAAAGAGAGATGAAGATCAGGAATATCCCCAACCTAAAACCAGAATCAGAAATTCTATATAAGTTCGCAACAGGTAATTTCTATATCCAATACAGTAATATAGTACAGAGCATGCTCACCGTAGGTGCTCTTCATTGTAAACAATTGAGGTGTATTTGTGGTTGCCTGTAAATAAGACTGGGAGTCTCATTATAAGCAAGCAATAAGCAAATTAAGCTAGCAATACTATTCAAGCTAGCAAGCAGCAAAAGGTATTCCCATGTGTCATTTTTCCAAATGACAGCATATGTCTTCTCCTTTGATTCAAGAGGTTAGACACTTGGACAAACTTATCTTTGAGGACGCATGTCTCTCAACAGCTAATTTCATCGCAATAAGTTGTCCAACTATAGAGGCATAGAGAGAGTTCAAAAATGATGTTAAGACTTGACAAAAGAATTACGTACCTGCCACCTGTTGCACTATCCACAAGGATCCAGTCAGCAAGAGAACCTTCTTCCTCAGGAATTTGGTTCAAGAGTTCATAACACATTCAGAGATCTCAAACTTCTCACCTTCAGCGTGTTTAATATGAGGCTGCTCCCACATCTCAACTATACATCTAACTTTGTCTATATTCTTCAAAATCAGATGTAAGTCACTATTTCATTTCATATTCTTCAAAAAGTTTTTATATTCTAATTTCATTTCATTTCATATTCTAACTTTTGATTACTATTTCATATTCTAATCAGATGTAAGTCACTATTTCATTTCATTTCATATTCTAACTTTTGATTACTGTCACGCCCCGATTTTTCGAAGGAAATGAAAATCCCAAAAATCCACGTAGGATTATCCGTTTCCCCCAAAACCCGGGACATGAGAATTCAATAACAACAGAAACAAATAGCAGCATGAACTAAACAACTAAAACGAATAAAAAGTCTAACCCGGAGAAGACTGGCATGGCTAGCTCACTAGCGGAACTCCAGTAACGCAGCTCAAAATCTCTAAACCTGAAAGACTACTCGGCTACATTCCAAAAGGAATGTACCCAAGAAGCAAAAGCTCACTCGGGTCAGCAATAAAGCTGGTGTGAGAAATCTTCATCCCAAAATCAATAAAATTTCACGTGATAAACATCAAACTAAACATAAACAATACACAAACACACCAACAAGTAGTTCCTCAATGAGGCGAAGGTGTCGTCATCCTAATAAATAAATATGCATTATTTATTACTAATAAATAAAGTTTATGAGTTGCCAATCCTCATAAATGCAACAACTATACAATTCATAATCACTATTATTGAAGTATTAAACAAAACACATTTTTCTACCCTTTAGGAAGACATGTAGTTCTCATTCAATAGTTGAATGAGCATTTAGTTTCTTCCTTTAAGGTAATCATGCATATACACACAAAAAAAAAATTCCGCTACTTTTCCACAATCGCACTCTCCTCCTGTGCCGAACACACCTCACCCAAGTGTGCCTCCCTTGCCTTCGAAACCACTCGGAGCGTACACGTTCCAAGTGGGGTGCCACCTCGAGGAAAATGTCATCTCACCCGAAGTTCGATCCATGGCAAGCATTCTTCCTAAATCTACACGTACAACCGAACACACATGGAACGGTGCACCGAACACACCTCACCCAAGTGTGCCGCCCTTGCCATCGAAACCATTCGGAGCGTACATGTTCCAAGTGGGGTGCCACCTCGAGGAACATGTCATCTCACCCGAAGGTCGATCACTGGCAAGTACACTGATATGCAAGCAAGTCTGCATACCCAATAATATCACAAGTATACAAGCAAGTCTGTATACAAAAAATTCTTTTCTTTTCACATTTTTTTTCTCGGAGTTGTGGAAAAGAGCATAAAAATAAATAAATCCTCAAAACTCTTTTATGGTGACGCTTTGTCAACCATAAATAAATAAATCACAGTATCCACCATTCTTTTGGGGAACAAGTAATATTTGACACATTTTCAGTTCACGTATCTCATTTCTTTGCATCATATGAAAACAAAACAGTATGCACACCAATTCGCATAACAATACAAATACTAAAGCTAAAAAAAATGTTCAGTTAAATTCCAACCAATATCTAATATTTATTTAATAAAATATAAATTGGCTGGAATGCGAGTGCAACCCATAGAATCATGTAGTGAAAGGATCTACTTATATCAAATTATGTTAACTAGTTATTCATGCATATATAATATGCTAGATTATAGTATAACACAGAACCATGTAATGAGCAGCAAAATTCAACATATATGATCACCAGTCCACAAAAGCTTACAAAAAAAAAATGGTTCTTCTAAACTTGTCTGGGGTTGAATTTCAACCAAACTAGTGGTTTAAACCAATAAACTTAAGCTCAATCCCCTACTCCAATCTAAATGATGAGGGGGTTCATCATGTATACCTTAACAGATGTATCTAAACCCAAAAATGACTAGCCCATGATTTAATCCTACTAAACAACTTTGCCAAGAAAGTTATATCTCCATATGGCATACAGCATCGGTACACATGTAAACCATCCGAAATATATTTACTGTGAGCTCCCAAAATAAATGAAACTTCTCAACTTTGTTGCTAATGCAACAATAAGTACACTAGCAGTAAAACTTGCCAACTAACATTTGCAGTCAAACAAACAACACATATTATATTGGCAAATTTGTAAGAACAAATCACTTTGGTAGTTTTGAAACACATTATCAAAATTTGTGAGTCCATTCATTTCGGTGGCACATTTCATCAAACATGTATGGGATAAAAACAAAACATGAAGGAAAAGAAACCTCAAACAAGCATCATAAATAAACAAAAACAGATACACGAGTTCATCATCACTCCACATTCTCAATTCATACAAAAATCTCAAAGGGAAAATGAAAAAAAAAACTCACCGAAGAGATCGCAAACCGCAAAGGATTTCGCAACGGATCCACACAATAACCCTTTGCTTTATGCTCCATAAACTTCTGCAATTCTGCATCACAGGGGTTCGTCGCAATCTCCAATACCCAATTCAGTATAAACCATTTGAAGAGCGTCCCCTTAAAAATGAAAGATGGTAAACCCAACAACACTAAGAAATCAATATCTCAGTTACAATTTGCTCCCATCTCCAACTCCTTCCTATATAAATAAAATTTCTTGTACCTTCTGTGTCGCCCCACAAACAATCTCTGACTATTTGTTTCATTGTATTGACAACTGCCACTAATAAAGGAAAGAGAGACAAGTGGTTAATGGGAATGTTTGCCATCATTCCTAGCTAATGTAAGCCTCTCCTTGTTGGAAACCAACCTACTTCTCCATGAGGCAAGTAGGCACCTCAAAGTTACCAATATCGGGTCCCATAACTCTTTGTTATTGCATTTAGCCCCAAAGGAAGCCAAGATACTGACAAGGAAGGAAATGAACCTCATACTAATGGAAGTCACTTGAATCATAAGAGCATCCTCTCCCACACCATTATAGAACAATCAGCAAAATTCATCTCAAGTCCCAATAGAAATTCTTAACAATTGCATCTCCATTCAAGAATGACCATGGAGGTTCAATCCAGAATGGTACTTGGAACTCAGATGTCACAACAAGAAGTTACATTGGCAGATGCTTCTCTGTCAACGAGGCACATATTTCAGACCACATAAATTAGCACAATATTGCATACTGGATCCTTGGTGATACCCTTATTCTCCCAATCTTTATTGTTCAAAGTCTTGTACACAAGCCATAATACTCGGAGAATAAACATGAGAAGAGCTCTCCAATGGATCTCAACGTAAATGCCCCAGTTTGTGAGCAAATGTGTCATTGTCAAAGGAACATGATGTTCAATGGATGGAAACTGTTTATCATCTCAAACCAATTTCACAAAAGCATATAAACATGGATAACTCAGTCTTTGATAGACAACATTTTCAATTTGGAAAGTCACAACAATCCATATGACAATCAAGCCTTAAAACATTGACTTGCTATTTAAATACATGGGGTCAAGAGACATGCCACCAAAATGCAGAATGGAAGATACCTATAATGACACCTCTAGCATCATCCATAGCCTTCTTGTTGAAAATGACAACCCATATAATCAACCATCTCATTGTCTCTTTCTGGTTCAGAAACTAACACAGCCAATCATCTTTAAGCTCCAAGAAGATGTCATTACTGCTTGCAGAAGTAGATGGTTCTGCTGAAACTCTTTGGAGGACTTCCACAGCAGAGTCATTAAGTTGAAGCTGACCAAGAATAGAGACAACTTTCTTCTCTTCGTCCTCAGACCATGGAACAGCTTCTAGATACTCCAGGCATGACACAATTCCTGTATCAAACTGGATAGCAGCCGATACCTTAAGTATCCCCAACACCTTACCAACCTCCTCTTTCACCAATCTCTTCATTAAATCATCACAATACATCAAAACAACAGTCTCCACATAAACCTCAGCATCATCACAATCACAAATGTCCACAGAAATACTAACCCTTTGCCTGCTTCCACAACCTGATCGACCACCTTTCCCACCGACCCCCATTACCCATCGCCGCCATCAAAGAAGAAGGAAACGAGAAGGAGAAAAAGAAAAGAAAAGCTTAAGGGAAAATTTTGTTTCTTTTTTTTATATATAAGGTGGGTGGTTATCCACCCCCACTGAAATTCTGAGAACACCCGCCCTCTTTCACAAAAATAAAAACCCTACTTATTAGTTTAATAAAAGCCCACAACCAAACCCAAATACAATTGAGTAATAACCCATCAACATTAGGGTTTACAAAAGAAATTTTTTATATTTATTTAATTAGGCGGGTATTACAATATATACAACTCAAAAGAATCTCGTCCCGAGATTCGGTAGAGGAGGGTAAGTAGGAAATTAATTCTTAAATAAACAAACTACACATCACATGGACAAACAAATAGCTCATACGTATGCCCATAACTTAATGAAGACAATCACACAAAAATATAAATATTTTCATTAAGTACAAAAATTACGGGGTGCTACAATATATACAACTCAAAAGAATCTCGTCCCGAGATTCGATAGAGAAAAGAAAGTTAAGCGAATTTCAAAAAATGCAACTTGTCAAACGAAAGAAGATTTTAAAAAAAATTTCAATTGAATTTCAGTTGCATAAATTTTTGTCATTGAAAAAAAATAGTGGTGTTACAATATATACAACTCAAAAGAATCTCGTCCCGAGATTCGTGAAAAGGGTTAACTAAAGATTCAAGATAACAAACTACAACAAGAAAACGCCACGAAATAATGTCATCCACTATTGACATTAAAATAAGTTAATCACAGAAATCTCATCTCGAGATTCACGAAGAAAAATAAACAATAATAAAAGTTCAAGGTTCACCCTTGTCACTTTATCTCTAGACAGTCACACTACTACTCTTCCATATCCACATTCCGAGGATCACCTAGACTCTACCCCAGCCTAGGCTAACCAAATGCTCTGATACCAAACTGTCACGCCCCGATTTTTCGAAGGAAATGAAAATCCCAAAAATCCACGTAGGATTATCCGTTTCCCCCAAAACCCGGGACATGAGAATTCAATAACAACAGAAACAAATAGCAGCATGAACTAAACAACTAAAACGAATAAAAAGTCTAACCCGGAGAAGACTGGCATGGCTAGCTCACTAGCGGAACTCCAGTAACGCAGCTCAAAATCTCTAAACCTGAAAGACTACTCGGCTACATTCCAAAAGGAATGTACCCAAGAAGCAAAAGCTCACTCGGGTCAGCAATAAAGCTGGTGTGAGAAATCTTCATCCCAAAATCAATAAAATTTCACGTGATAAACATCAAACTAAACATAAACAATACACAAACACACCAACAAGTAGTTCCTCAATGAGGCGAAGGTGTCGTCATCCTAATAAATAAATATGCATTATTTATTACTAATAAATAAAGTTTATGAGTTGCCAATCCTCATAAATGCAACAACTATACAATTCATAATCACTATTATTGAAGTATTAAACAAAACACATTTTTCTACCCTTTAGGAAGACATGTAGTTCTCATTCAATAGTTGAATGAGCATTTAGTTTCTTCCTTTAAGGTAATCATGCATATACACACAAAAAAAAAATTCCGCTACTTTTCCACAATCGCACTCTCCTCCTGTGCCGAACACACCTCACCCAAGTGTGCCTCCCTTGCCTTCGAAACCACTCGGAGCGTACACGTTCCAAGTGGGGTGCCACCTCGAGGAAAATGTCATCTCACCCGAAGTTCGATCCATGGCAAGCATTCTTCCTAAATCTACACGTACAACCGAACACACATGGAACGGTGCACCGAACACACCTCACCCAAGTGTGCCGCCCTTGCCATCGAAACCATTCGGAGCGTACATGTTCCAAGTGGGGTGCCACCTCGAGGAACATGTCATCTCACCCGAAGGTCGATCACTGGCAAGTACACTGATATGCAAGCAAGTCTGCATACCCAATAATATCACAAGTATACAAGCAAGTCTGTATACAAAAAATTCTTTTCTTTTCACATTTTTTTTTCTCGGAGTTGTGGAAAAGAGCATAAAAATAAATAAATCCTCAAAACTCTTTTATGGTGACGCTTTGTCAACCATAAATAAATAAATCACAGTATCCACCATTCTTTTGGGGAACAAGTAATATTTGACACATTTTCAGTTCACGTATCTCATTTCTTTGCATCATATGAAAACAAAACAGTATGCACACCAATTCGCATAACAATACAAATACTAAAGCTAAAAAAAATGTTCAGTTAAATTCCAACCAATATCTAATATTTATTTAATAAAATATAAATTGGCTGGAATGCGAGTGCAACCCATAGAATCATGTAGTGAAAGGATCTACTTATATCAAATTATGTTAACTAGTTATTCATGCATATATAATATGCTAGATTATAGTATAACACAGAACCATGTAATGAGCAGCAAAATTCAACATATATGATCACCAGTCCACAAAAGCTTACAAAAAAAAAATGGTTCTTCTAAACTTGTCTGGGGTTGAATTTCAACCAAACTAGTGGTTTAAACCAATAAACTTAAGCTCAATCCCCTACTCCAATCTAAATGATGAGGGGGTTCATCATGTATACCTTAACAGATGTATCTAAACCCAAAAATGACTAGCCCATGATTTAATCCTACTAAACAACTTTGCCAAGAAAGTTATATCTCCATATGGCATACAGCATCGGTACACATGTAAACCATCCGAAATATATTTACTGTGAGCTCCCAAAATAAATGAAACTTCTCAACTTTGTTGCTAATGCAACAATAAGTACACTAGCAGTAAAACTTGCCAACTAACATTTGCAGTCAAACAAACAACACATATTATATTGGCAAATTTGTAAGAACAAATCACTTTGGTAGTTTTGAAACACATTATCAAAATTTGTGAGTCCATTCATTTCGGTGGCACATTTCATCAAACATGTATGGGATAAAAACAAAACATGAAGGAAAAGAAACCTCAAACAAGCATCATAAATAAACAAAAACAGATACACGAGTTCATCATCACTCCACATTCTCAATTCATACAAAAATCTCAAAGGGAAAATGAAAAAAAAAACTCACCGAAGAGATCGCAAACCGCAAAGGATTTCGCAACGGATCCACACAATAACCCTTTGCTTTATGCTCCATAAACTTCTGCAATTCTGCATCACAGGGGTTCGTCGCAATCTCCAATACCCAATTCAGTATAAACCATTTGAAGAGCGTCCCCTTAAAAATGAAAGATGGTAAACCCAACAACACTAAGAAATCAATATCTCAGTTACAATTTGCTCCCATCTCCAACTCCTTCCTATATAAATAAAATTTCTTGTACCTTCTGTGTCGCCCCACAAACAATCTCTGACTATTTGTTTCATTGTATTGACAACTGCCACTAATAAAGGAAAGAGAGACAAGTGGTTAATGGGAATGTTTGCCATCATTCCTAGCTAATGTAAGCCTCTCCTTGTTGGAAACCAACCTACTTCTCCATGAGGCAAGTAGGCACCTCAAAGTTACCAATATCGGGTCCCATAACTCTTTGTTATTGCATTTAGCCCCAAAGGAAGCCAAGATACTGACAAGGAAGGAAATGAACCTCATACTAATGGAAGTCACTTGAATCATAAGAGCATCCTCTCCCACACCATTATAGAACAATCAGCAAAATTCATCTCAAGTCCCAATAGAAATTCTTAACAATTGCATCTCCATTCAAGAATGACCATGGAGGTTCAATCCAGAATGGTACTTGGAACTCAGATGTCACAACAAGAAGTTACATTGGCAGATGCTTCTCTGTCAACGAGGCACATATTTCAGACCACATAAATTAGCACAATATTGCATACTGGATCCTTGGTGATACCCTTATTCTCCCAATCTTTATTGTTCAAAGTCTTGTACACAAGCCATAATACTCGGAGAATAAACATGAGAAGAGCTCTCCAATGGATCTCAACGTAAATGCCCCAGTTTGTGAGCAAATGTGTCATTGTCAAAGGAACATGATGTTCAATGGATGGAAACTGTTTATCATCTCAAACCAATTTCACAAAAGCATATAAACATGGATAACTCAGTCTTTGATAGACAACATTTTCAATTTGGAAAGTCACAACAATCCATATGACAATCAAGCCTTAAAACATTGACTTGCTATTTAAATACATGGGGTCAAGAGACATGCCACCAAAATGCAGAATGGAAGATACCTATAATGACACCTCTAGCATCATCCATAGCCTTCTTGTTGAAAATGACAACCCATATAATCAACCATCTCATTGTCTCTTTCTTGTTCAGAAACTAACACAGCCAATCATCTTTAAGCTCCAAGAAGATGTCATTACTGCTTGCAGAAGTAGATGGTTCTGCTGAAACTCTTTGGAGGACTTCCACAGCAGAGTCATTAAGTTGAAGCTGACCAAGAATAGAGACAACTTTCTTCTCTTCGTCCTCAGACCATGGAACAGCTTCTAGATACTCCAGGCATGACACAATTCCTGTATCAAACTGGATAGCAGCCGATACCTTAAGTATCCCCAACACCTTACCAACCTCCTCTTTCACCAATCTCTTCATTAAATCATCACAATACATCAAAACAACAGTCTCCACATAAACCTCAGCATCATCACAATCACAAATGTCCACAGAAATACTAACCCTTTGCCTGCTTCCACAACCTGATCGACCACCTTTCCCACCGACCCCCATTACCCATCGCCGCCATCAAAGAAGAAGGAAACGAGAAGGAGAAAAAGAAAAGAAAAGCTTAAGGGAAAATTTTGTTTCTTTTTTTTTATATATAAGGTGGGTGGTTATCCACCCCCACTGAAATTCTGAGAACACCCGCCCTCTTTCACAAAAATAAAAACCCTACTTATTAGTTTAATAAAAGCCCACAACCAAACCCAAATACAATTGAGTAATAACCCATCAACATTAGGGTTTACAAAAGAAATTTTTTATATTTATTTAATTAGGCGGGTATTACAATATATACAACTCAAAAGAATCTCGTCCCGAGATTCGGTAGAGGAGGGTAAGTAGGAAATTAATTCTTAAATAAACAAACTACACATCACATGGACAAACAAATAGCTCATACGTATGCCCATAACTTAATGAAGACAATCACACAAAAATATAAATATTTTCATTAAGTACAAAAATTACGGGGTGCTACAATTACTCATGAAGGTTGTGCGTGCCTAGATCACATAACTAAACACAATAGAAGAAAACAACAAAAAAAGTTGTAAACAGGTCTTATCCTGGCACATTTTTTACGAAAGACATCTTATAATGTTCTGATGAACAACAAAAACTGAAAAGAATGAAATGCTGAGAAGTGAGGCGTACTTGAGTAGCATCACAAATAGTGTTGAAGCTCATAATCTTGTAGGAGCATTCTGTTGGAAAAATATGTTGTAAATTCGAATTTAAAAGGAAGGAACGATTGTACAAATTTTGCTTGGGTTGAGTCGCGGACTAGGTCGCTATCTTTAAGACGTTTCGCGGCTCTGCCCAAAATTGTGCATGCAGTTTCGTAACCCCGCCGTCCCCAGGATAAAACAGCCCAGAATCTCTGTCTCGTTCAAAAATTGCACAATAATTGAACGGTATTCAAATCATCCTAAATCTCCTTATTTGCTCGGAATCACCAGGAAATAAAACAGCAATAGAGAAGAAGCATTAACAGAGAAAGCTAGAACTGTTTGCAATAATCTCTGTACGAAAACTATTTGGTGGAAGCAGAAAAGCTGTTTGCAAAAACTCTTCACAAAGCATAAACTGAAAGCTTATACAAACAAAAACCGAGATAAGGACTAGATTCACTGGCAAGATGAAGTCGTGGGTTGTGGAGAAGATATGGTGGCGGATTTTTCGCAAAAACGTGGTCTTGAGAGACCGTTTGGACTCATTCCTCTTTTGAAATTGATTTTTCGTTTAAATAAAAATTTCAGCAAAAAGATGTTTTGTTTTCTAAATGACCCAACCCAACCCGCCCGGACGGATGGCGGCGGGCGCAAGGGAGGGCATATCTCTCCCCTCCTCATAAAAGAGTGGTACCCCCAAGGGGTCCAAACCCAAGTCCTAACTATCTTCTTATATACTCTACCTCAAAGAGATATATAGTAGATATGAGACTATAAAATAGAGAGTGGTTCAACAATCAAAATAGGAGAGGAAGGTCCAGAGTTCAAAACCAGGTAAACACATATTTGTTTCTTGAATTTCTGCAGAGATGCCGATAGTAATCAGATAAAAGTTAGTTTTTGTCGAAATGACCGGACAGTTGATACAAAATAAGAATGAAGGTTACCTCCATAAACGCCACTTTTGTTGAGCTAGATCCATCAAGTTGACCCCCCAGAATGTTGTCGCACATATACGTTGCCTCTTCTATGTTTTTCACAATAACATACTTCCCAGCAAAGGATGCAGTTGCAACGGTTTCCTCATGAGAATATTTACCATGGATTATGGAAGTGTGGTCTCCCTTCTTATGCTTCTCAACACTATTCCATACCTTTGAAAATATAAAAACTTATCAAACTCAAACATAAAATCACCTCTCATAAAAAATTAGGGAAACAACAAAGTGTGAGCTACGCCAAAGGCGCAGTTACACACTAGTATGTTGACGAATAAAGAGTAGAAATAATACCTTAGATACCCATGGGCAAGTTGTGTCTACTATTTGTATCTTCTTCTCATTCGAAGTCAGCAATTCATCAACTACTGCCCCAAAAGCAGGCAAAATCACGACATCACCATTATCAACAACTTCAAATTGTTTCTTTCCATCCCCAAACGAAATATTCTCAACATTCATCTCCTCTAGACGCTACAATATAAAACAACCAATCTCTCAGTCAAAGCTAAAAAAAAAATCACTTCAATGAAAATCATAATTCAAATTAGCAATTTATTGAAATACATATTGCAAAATAAATCGTAATAATCAATATAAATGGTCAACAACTAGATCGAACATGATCTAAATGAAGCCAAAAAGTTGTTTAAAACCATAATACTTTGGTTAATTAGCAAATGACACAAAACTTTAAATCAGTGATAATTTGGTCAACTAAGACTACAAGATCTCTTAATCATAACAACCAACTTGGATCCACTGATAACTTGGATTCAAATTTGATCTAAATGAAGCGAAAAAAAAAGTTATTTGGTTAATGAGCTTCTCGGTAACATTCCCCCATGTGTACTCATTCCCATTCTCCTTTAGCTTCTTTATCATATCACCTGCATCCCCAAAACCTCCAAAATCAGTAAAAAAAAATCCAATTTTATTTTTTCGTTCAAATCAAAGCAAGATCAAAATTTGAACCAAACCCATTCACTTGTATACTCAGTGTTCATGAGTGAAGAGCATATTGGCGGGCTTAATATCACGGTGCGCGACGCCGAAGTTAGGACAATGTGTGATCGCTTGCAAGAGCGGCAACATCATCGCCGTGGCCTCCGCTTCAGATAAGACGCGGTGAGTCAGACGGTGGCAGAGACTCGACGAGGCGTTGCCGAGCTCGACGATCTCGGAAAATAGGATTTTCCCTGTTTCGTATCTCTCTTCCTCATTCTCTCTGTATCTCGATCTATTCTCGAGCGCAAAGTTATTTTTGTGTATATATTATTAATTTTTTCAAAAAAATCTATTAGGGATGGCTTGTACCGTAGCTACCAATTTTTATTTGTAAATTTAGCGAAAACTAATATACCGTGGCTAAATGTTTTTTGTGTATATATATATATATATTAGGGACGGCTACCATAGCTGTCAATTTTTATTTGTAAAACTTAGCGACAGTTAATATACCGTGGCTAAATGTTTTTTG
>QNQO01002622.1:0-100653 GCA_003290165.1 Berberis thunbergii | reverse complement strand
TACTACTTTTGTTTCTCATCTTATATGTGTGTTCTAAGGCAAAGAGACGGATGGGAGCTTTGGGGTCTGCTACCAGTCGACGGTGAAACTATGTGCATGCACAAGAAAATTTCGAGATCTTTATAAAAACTTACCTTCAGGACTGAAAAATTCGCAGAATACCTAGAGGATGCAAGTACTCTGCGGTATTGCTCACAACTTTAACACTACAAAATTGTTTCTACCCTCACTTTTTAGGTCAGGAAGAACACTATACCAAATGGGCCAAACACCTAAACAATACATTTGTCATGCAAGGTCCACCAAAACAATTTCAAATCTAAACTAAATTCAAGTAAAAATTTATAAAACAGTTTCACAATAAAATGATACATAAATTAGATCACCATGAGTTAGTATCACTTGCAGTACCATACTATCATGGTATTTCAATTATCTGTATCACTTTATTTGTGAAACTATTTGGTGAGCTATATACAATACAATAATGATACATTTTTTTTCTTGCGATTGTTACAAATATGTCAATTGGTGTAATGAGAGTTCTATGTCAAATTCTTGATTAAAGATGTTAATCTAAGGGAGTTTTAGACTTTTGTATCCCCACTCCGGCCTCAACCCACTGTGCAAATTGAAACTTTAGGATACTACTACAGGAAAATTGTCCAACAAAAGATGTTAGAAAATAAATTAAGCGTGGATACTGGATTTAATTGTAAGCTTCGCACTAAACATGCTGAAATCAAGTAGCTAAGATCGTTCTGATATTGCATGCAAATCAACTTTCCTAACAATTCCTTGCAGTGACATAAAACACAGACAACTGTTACTTGCAACCTTAGAAGATATGTTGAAATCATTAAAGCAAACCTGCTTGACAGTGCGTATCTTACGTTAATTTGCAAGCAATGATGCACAAAATAGGCACGCGTCTCGTGCTGGACACGGACACGACACGACATAAATTTATAGGTCATATGAACATAAACAATAATCTAATAAAAAAAGAATTTAAGTAAAAAAGAACGAATTAAGATGAGATGAAAATGAAGCACAAATTGTGCTGGAAAAGAAAAAAAACATACAGAAGAAAAAAAAAATAGAGAAGAAGATGGAAAAATAGTGGAGAACGAGATTACACTCTATAACAAAAAAACAAAGTAAAGTAGCGAAGAAATAGAGGAGATAAGAAGCAAAGGAGAGAAAAAGAAGCATAGAATACCTTTGCTTCATCACTCACTTTATCTTGCATCGCAAGTAAAAGTTTTTCACTTTAGATGGATTAACAACCTTCAAATTAAGTAGTTATACGTGTTCACCTAAAAGTAAAAAATAAAATAAAGCTGGTTGTTAAGTCTTGATTGTATTATAACCAACTTTTGGGTGTGCTGGAGGTGATTACATTGACCAGTGTCTGACACCTGCCGACACATTAACCAAATGTTTGACGCGTGTCGAAGGCATGTCAGGTGAATGTCAGTGTCGGATATGGATCGACAAATTTTTCGAAGAGACTGTGCTTCCTTGTTGCAAGTCTTGTTGTGTGCGACAAGGATGAAAACAGGCGTTGCTAGGAAAGGGAGTACGCAGAATTAGCTTATCTAGCTATTTCATCAATCCCATATACGGATCTAAAGAAACAAGACTACAGATGTGTGAGACTGTATAACATAAAACGGGATTCCTACATGATCAAACTTTCCTATATTTCCCACTTCTTAAAGTTATACAAGACTAGATCCCATTGTACATTCTCCCAAATAATTTCAAGGAAATATAATACCCGTTTCAACAGGAATTGATTAGTCCACGATTCTTTCACACCATACTCTTTGATCGCACACACATAAAGCTAAATCGATGAAATTACGACATCAATTACATTCTAACCATGTCCTTGTAGTCATTTACAGTGGGGTGCAACCCGACACTAAATCAAATTGATATTTTTGTAACACCCCCAAAATAGTATCACTTTTGAGATGTAACAGTTCACCAAACAATTTTACACATTTTCACAAACAAATTGATACAATAATTGTATCACCATGAAAATTATGGGTTACAAGTGATGTTATTGCATCGCTTTTTTGTGAAACTATTTTTCATTTTTTGACTAAATTTAATTTTGACTTGAAATTGTTTGGTAGGCCGTTACATCTCAAAAGTTATATTGTTTTGGAAGTTGTTACAAAAAATGCTAATTTAGTGTAGTGCAAATCCAAGTGCCTTAGGATAATGTGCTAATAATCGTGTCCTCCATCTTGGAATTGAGTAACTGGGAGTGTCTTACATTGCCCAGTAACATGATTCCAAAGATATATATATAAGTTTTTGGTCATTAAATTGAGTGAGATATACTATGCCATCAGAAGAACAAACAATCTTGCGTTCATCTTTGTATGAACAAGTATTAATTGGCACTTGGAGTCTTATGGGGCCTTCGGAATTTTCACAAGAAACCGAGTAAAATTGGTAGAGTTGATGTGTGGGGCAGTGGGGCAACCAATGGATTGGTGTAGTAAGATGAAACCATGGTTGTCTTAGTAATCAATAGCTTGACTTTCATGTATTTTTAATGAAAACAGGATGTGAGTAAAGTGTTCCAAGACTTCGATACGCACCTGAACCAAACTAGAGGCTTGGTTGGTAGCCTTACAATTACAAGTATGTCATCTATGATTTCTCTTGGCGAGTTCGGCATCATTGTGCTCTTTAACTAGTTTTTCTCTCTTGTTTTATGGGAATCAAGAGCTTCAAATTACTGAATCCATTCGAGAATAGGCCCACTGGGCCTAGATTAGATCCTATATATGAAGCCTTCCCATCCTTGCTTTAATGTTTAATCTGAGGAAAAGATAAGATAGGGCCGGGAAAAAGCAAAGACTGAGGGATGGTGATGCCAAACTTTCCAAATGCCAACAAAAATCATTGTTGCTGATCATGGAACTTCATTAATTGATCATGTTTTCATAAATAAAAAAAAATAAAAAAAAACCATGTTAATAGAGAAAATAACCATGATTTATCTTTTAATCACCCTTGGAATCATCATCAATCTACTCAATTTGTTGTGAAAAGTTTTGACGAACTCATAAGCCTCGAGTACCAATGAGTATTTCTTGTTATGGCTAGGCTATGTTGTATGTAATGGTATAGTATGTCTCACCCATAATGATGATTGATGATAAACATAGCTGGTTTATCATCTTTGGAACCCTCTTACTGGTGAAAATTGAAAACCTCCCACGTCTTCTACTCAAAAGGATCTACTTGCACGCATTAATTCGGATTCCACGCCTCTAGCAATGACTAAGAGTTGGTTACAGTGGTATCCATGCACTCCTCTAGACAAATTGAGGTTTACTCCCACAGCATAAAGTTTTGGAGAATAGATGAGGAAGATGTCCCTGACGACAAATATGGTTTGCGCCGCAGAGTTGTTGCCAAGGGAGTTGTTCGTTGATTACTCTGGGATAGCTATGTAAATGTTTTGATAAAATTGTATCTTTAGATATGGATGGCAAGGTGTTTTCCAGTGCTACATATTCCGGACACTTTAATTTCATACAGAGGGCGTCTATCAATCACCATTGTTTCAGAAGTGAAGGTTGATGTATGGATGATGAAGGAATATGCATAAGAATCATGGACTAAGCAATTCAATATAACTACGAATGGTTTTTGAAGGATTCAGACTATTAAATAAACGAAATTACAATCAGAAAAAGTAACGAAACAGACGATAAACAAAATAAACTAATAAACAAATAGCTTTTATTCAATCAACCAATTAGTGAACAACCCTCGCCCTCATTTATAGCTAAACTACCTTCTAAATCAAACCTTAAACCCATTTAAGAAACATTATTAGAACCCTAATTGGATTCTCTATTACAAAATAATAGAATGTCTAATATTGCTACTACTATTGCTAATATTAGTAAATATCTGGATTAGATAGGGAGAGACAGTGTCAAGGCAAATAAACATAAGAGACCAAAGATTGAATCGAAAATTGAGAGGCTAACACTGAAGTCAAAAGTGGAAGTTGATAGGGAAAAAAGAAAATGATAAATATGGAATGAGTTTTCGCGAAATCTCACCGAATTTTTCAATTTTTTTAATTACGAATAGAAAAAATGTGAAATATAAGTTTACATTTTTCGAGGTTTTTTCAAAAAAAAATCAAAATTTTTTCGAGTTTTTTCATAAGTGACCAAATTTTCATTTTTTCAAGGATATTTTCGGCAAATTTCGTAGTTTTTTCATAAATTTCAAGTTTTTTTAATTATCATTTCTACTAATTATTTATTGACTTTTGAAACAACCCCCTCTCCCGATTTTCTAATTATATATTGATTTCATGTTTGTTTCATTTCTTGTTATTTAGGTTTCATTTAATGTGTTTAATAGATTTGTTTACTTTGCATTTTTTTTTCACATATTTCATATACTTTCGAAATGCATATATATATATATATCATCGAAATTTTTACATTTTTTTTTACACACCGAAATATTTCTTAAAATTAGGAAACTGAAATTAACCCGAAAAATGAAATCACAATCCTTGGGATGAATATGGTGTCACTGATCCAATATTTGATCGACATGAAGAGGTTCCGATAGAGGGAGAGAGTGTGTGGTAGCAGAAAGAAGGCGAGCGAACTAATTTGTTTTGGCTAAGAGAAGTGATCAACATAGTGAATGGTAAGGGTGGGCTACCAATCATCTGTGGATGAGGGAGGGTGGACGTTGGGTCAATCGGCTGGGAACTTGGGTTTGGGGTGATCGATTCATGTCGGTAGATTGAAAGACAGATTGCAGGATGATCAAAACCTGCGAGGAGATAGGTTCGTCAGTCGAGGGTTGTGGTTGTAACGATCGAAGTGGTTGAAGAAGGGGCATGTGTCGATCAATTATGTGTATGTTGATCAACTGGAACAAGTGGATCTTGTCTGCGATTGAAGGTGTTTGGCAAGGAGAAGGGGGCGATCGAAATGGAATTGGAGTCGAGACTGTCGATCAGTTTGAGGAAGTGGCATTGTTTACCAATCAACTGTGGCAGAAAAGGGCTCAGATCGTTTTTAGCAGTGAGCGACTCAGGGAGAGAAATTGCATTGAGCAGGGAAGCGACGACTCTCCTATTTGTTGATCAGTGTCACCGTCATCGATGATAATGGGTGTGGGCCCTTGTGGTGCTGCTGTTGACAGTGGTTGTCATTGGGTATGATCCAATGCCCTTGTCACAGATATCTAAGCTCAAAGTTGTTAACTCTGCCTTCATTGTTGATTTCTCATCTGCTCAGGCTGTATGTATTGCTGCTTTCCATTCTGTGAACGAGTGCTTCTCCTTCACAGACTTTTCATCTATCATGATTTAATCTTCAAAATTTTATTTCTTCAAACTACTTTTTTTTTTGCAAATCAAATCAACCATATAATCATTAGACGATAAACAAAATAAACTAATAAACAAGTAACTTTTATTCGATCAACCAAACAACAATATGCAACCTACGCCCTTATTTATAACTAACATACCTTCTAAATCAAACCCCTAAAGCTAGCAGGAAGTATTAAAACCTTAATTGAAATCTCTATTACAAAATATATAATGTCTAATGTTGCTAAATACTACTATTGCTAATATTAATAAATACATCTACTACTTTTGATAAAATACTACTATTGCTAATAATTGTCACTCATCTGACCCTACTCCCCAACCTAGTATCATATCTTTGTCCCCCCAGTTATTTCTACCCCAAGGAATGAATCCCTTTTGGCCTTTCTCGATTAAGAGGAAATTATGTTTGTTGTGTTTAGCACTATTGGGATATCATTAAGTTTGATGTGATCGAGGTTGTGGTAAACTTTGTTACCACTCATATTATAGACCCAAAGCTTAATGAGACCTTCATCGCTTTGATCCCTAAAACCGCTAATCCGATTACTCCGGATAAGTTTAGGCCTATTGGCTTGTGCAATATTATATACAAAATCATTTCTAAGATTTTAGCCAATCGTCTTAAACCTCTCCTGGATAAAGTCATCTCCCCTAACCAAGGGGCTTTTCTTAAAGGCCAATCTATCTCTGATAATGTCAACTTGGCTCATGAAACCTTTTTTCAGATGAAACATTACAAAAAGAAAAAATAATGTTGGTTGACAATTAAGATGAATATGGCAAAGGCTTATGACCGAGTTGAATGGTCATTTCTTACTTAGATCATGAGCTCTCTGCGTCAGGATGGATTCAAATGATATATCAATGTATATCCTTTGTGTCACTTAGAGTTATGCTAAACGGCTCGCCGCTTAATAGCTTTCACCCCTCCAGAGGACTCCGCCAAGGGGATCCTCTATCCTCGTACTTGTTTATTCTTGTGGTTGAGGCCCTTTCCCGCCTCTTAGGCAAAGCGGATGATGATAATAAAATCAAGGGTATTCGAATTATAAGACATTTTCTATCCATAAGTCACCTCCTTTATGCAGATGATCTTCTACTTTTCTGTCGGGCCTCGCTTACCGAAGCGCACGCAGTCAAGGACATCCTAGCCTCCTATTGTGCCATCTCAGGTCAAGATGTTAACTATGATAAATCATCTGTGTACTTCAGCTTGAACGTGCACCATCGGCAAGCCCGAATGATAAAAATGATCATGGGCTCCAAATTTTAGAATCCAAAAGACAAGTACCTTGGTAACCCCTTTCTCCTCTCTAAAAGCAAGGCTACAGATTTTCAATTCTTGATGGATAAGATCACCTCCAAATTATCTACTTGGAAAGCTAAGGTGTTATCCCAAGCGGGTAGGACTGTCATGATTAAGGCAGTCATACACTCCATCCCCATTTACACGATGTAAACATTCTTGCACCCTAAGTCGGTTACCACCAAAATTGATGCCTTAGCCAGAGACTTCTGGTGGAATGGTACCAACGAACATTCAACAAAGCACCTATGCACTTGGGACCGCATATGTCGCCCACGCCAGCTAGGTGGGCTGAATATTCCCTTTGCTAGAAACAAGAATCTAGCTATGATGGCCAAGAATGCTTGGCATCTCCTTTCTCAGCCTACAAGCACTTACTCAACCCAGCTTAAGGCTAAGTCTATTTCAATTGCTTAAGTCTCCGGTGATTGCCTCCTTTACTTGGTGAGGAGTTCTTACGACATTCCTTCTTATGCAAAAGTTTCTCCGATGGAAAATTAGATCGGGACTTTCAATTGATATCTGGAAGGATTGCTAGGTTAAACTTGGACTTGTTTTGATGGATTGCCCTCGGGATACCCATAATACCCTCGTACAATCTATTCCTGATCTTTGGCACTACCCAAATGGGGATTCCCCTAGATGGAACACTAAGTTAATCGATTTTTTATTCCCGGACTCAGTCACCCGGGACATCCTAAACATTATTATTCGGCCTTCTGACTCCCCGAATATACCTATTTGGACCTTTGATAAAAGAGGAGTCTTCTCAGTTAAAAGTGCCACTAAAGCTCTTGGGACCATCGACCTTGCCTCCTTCTCAGCCTCCATCCCACACAACTCCCCACTAGATAGAAAGATTGCTAGAGAGTTATGGCAGATCAAGACCCCTACTAATGCTCTACTCCATTTATGGAAAGTCTTCTAGAATTTTCTCCCTACCATGGAAACCCTATCGAGACTTCATGTCCCTATTGATGACTATTACGTCTATTGCCATAAACATTCAGAGGAGGTCACACCTCTCCTTCCTTTGCCCAATAGTTAGTCGAATCTGGTTCTTGACACTTCTACTAATCAATTGATCTTAAGCCAACATTATGGAAGACATCCTTACCACCTTTTTCTCTCTCATCTAGAAGACCGCCTCATCCCATCCACATGATAAGGCTGAAATGTTGTCTCAATTCGCCGTGGTGCTCCTTGCAATTTGGAACATGCGAAACAATACCATCTTTAGAGGAGCTCAACCTTCCATTCCCCACCTCACCAACACTATTCAACGCACCTAGTCCCAATGGAAAAAATAGTGATTCCCTCCAGCAGCCAATAATCTCGACACCACTGATCCTATCACCTTGCATCATGTCCTGACCACTGCCATCACTGATCCTACAAAAAATTCTCTGGATTTTAGAACATATTGACCAAGCCTCGTAGAATAGATTATCATGTTCCCCACCAATTCCATGCTATTGTCACCATCCTATCACCATCCTCGTCAACTTCTGAATGCCCCAAAAACACTTAGCCATTTGAAGTCTTCCAGAGTTTGATCGGGCATAGTGATATTTGTCTCATTATTGATTGCTTAGGTTTCTTTCTTCACTCTTCCTAGACAAGGAGTCTTAGAGATCTTGACGACGAATGCTCAGTGTAAGTTCTTATTCAATTGGCACAAAAGATAGCAAGAAAGTTGGGCGACTCTATTATGGTTGATTGTCTCGCAGCAGAAGCGACTATCCTTTTGATTCAGGCAAGACAATGAAAGACAGGTTTTTGATTGGTGAGTCAGACATCCATCATTCCATTTTTCACAACCAGACAGGTTGACACGGATTCAGATATCCATTGGACGTGGCATCCAATTATATGTATTCTCCATGTGGCATCCACAACGGATTCTTTGTATTCTCCATGTGTTCTAAATATTTGTATCACCCTTGTCGAACACTCATTATAAATCATGAGTAATAGTTGTTTGTGTTTTAAGAAAATGAGTAAATGGATGGTTGAATGCTCTAGTTATCTAGTTTTTTGCTTCAATGATGTTTTTTGTTATAGGGATTATAACCCTTGCCTACATGCCAATAGGATACCAGCTAGTTAGTAGAGTTGTGGCACAGTCCAGGGTTCAAACTCTGCTAGAGGGCATATGTTATTTAGATAGTTATGAAATCTTGTTAAAAACCCCACTTGCCTTCCAAGAAGAAAAAAACCCTTGCTTACATGCTTCGATTTCATCTACTCTTTGTGTGTTCATTGGAAACCTGAAGTTCCCGACAGTATCTTACTTCGATAGCAAATATGTCTGATGCACTACACATCTTTCCTATGTTTCATACAATTAGAATTTGGGTGTCAGTCACAAGGTAGATAACACATACAACCATCAGGGTACAAAGTTGGAAAAAGGCTTTTTGTACCAAAGAGAATGTAATCTCATTCTGTTCCATTCAACTTCCCTTTTCAACATCCATTAAAAAAAAAGACATTCCTTTTGATGCAGTCTTTTTTCGCTCTATGCTTTGACCTAGTCTTGCTGACCTACTGACCTGCACAATAACGACATGAGCCACAGACCACTATGGGTGGCCGATGGCACTCCCATGCTAAAATTAGACAGGGCTTTGAGGAAGGTATAATGCTATAACAGCAAATTTGTAGTGTACCTTAGCTACCAATCTCATGTCTTAATTATAGTGTAAGGAAACCTGGTTTGATCAAGCATCGTAGGCGTATTTAGAAAGGAGATCTTTGTTGGAGATTAAAACAAATTGGGAAAATGAATAAATGACCAATAGTATTAAGAGGACATTGGTGGATATAGATTGTTCCAACCATTCCACCAAATTGGATGTTTTTCAATGGTTTTGTTTTGAAAGTGAGTAAATGATGGAGTTCACTTAATGATCTCAAAAAAGTAAGTTTGTGTGTTCATGTGTGAAAACTATATACATGTTTGGAGTTTCATTTATTCATTTCCCCAACTTGTTTTAAATCTTTGGTAACAAGAATCCATCAGATCAAACCATTATCATAAATAATGAAAAAGAAAACACATAAAAAAAAATAAATCTTTCAATGACTAAACCTGAATTATTGGAGAATAACTAGAAGCCAATAAAGCAACAAGAAAGGGCTTCAGTAGGTGTTTAAAAGGAGGCTTCAATGGGGTTTTAATGAATGATTGCACAGGAGTTGAGGTAGGATTTCGATGAGTGATTGCAAAGAAGAAGAGGCCTTTCATTGCAAAAGAGGAGGAGGTTTTAAGGTTGGATTTAGGGTTTGAGAGTTTGAGTTTGAGTGAATCTGAGATACGGTAGCATATTGAAAAAACCAAGAAGAAATAGAAACAGAAAGATTTAGATTCATATTGGGTTTTCGTTTGCCTTTTTGTCTTTGGTGTGATACAGTGCGACAGTATGCAGCATATGCACCAATCAGTCGGTTCGGTCTTTAATCGAAAGGTTTAAAATTGTGAACCGCTTCCGAACCGTTTGGAACCAGGTTCGGTTTTACAGATTTTCTTATCTTCCTTATTCGGTTCGGTAACCGAACCGTATTTAAAAAATCGGTTTCGGTCGGTTAACCGAATTAAATCGGTTTATGCCCACCCCTACCACTACTGCCATGTTTCATAGCTGGCATAACAACACTTAGTTCTTTCATAAAGTGATAATTGTCAAACAGAGGAGTTATTTAGCTTGTTTAGTCTTTCATTTGTTGTTGAATGAATAAGTGTAATGTCTGTCGAGTAGTTTGTTGAATATGCATTTTTTCAGATTGTTTATGTACGTTCCATTGTACAGATTATGGAAGGCAACTCTGAGACTCCAACACCGACTCAAAAACTTGTTCTAGCATAGAAACCAATGGAACCACACCATTAACTACTCCTGCAGCATGTGGTTTAGTAGTCAATCTAGCGGTCCAGCCTATTGAAATTCCTGGTGATAATTCTATATCCAAAAGGAAGAACAAGAGTGCAGCATGGAATCACTTCACCAAGCTCACCAACCCAGATGGTTCCAAAATGGACAAGCCTCAAGCTAAGTGCAACTACTGCCCCCAAGTCTACAATGTTCATTCCAAGTTTAATGGGACTTCAAGTATGAGGACTCACATGCTCTATCAATGCAAAAAATGTCCCCTCTACATTCCAGGTAAAAAACAGAGGTTTGTTACTTTTGATTCAGGTGAAAATGGTGGTAATATGAGGTCTGTTAGTTATGATGCTGAGGTTTCTAGGCTTGCTTGTGCTAGGATGATAATTAGAGATGAATTTCCCCTTTAGTCATGTTGAGGGTCAAGGGTTTATAGATTTTATGAGGGTAACTCAACCTCTATTCAAGCTCCCTTCCCGTAGGACTCTAGTGAGAGATATCTGGGATCTTTTCAAAGTGCGAAAACTAGGATGAAAAAATATTCAGTACCTATTCTCAGAGAGTGTCCTTGACAACTGACACCTGGACTTCAATCCAGAATGTCAATTACATGGTCCTAACAACACACTTTATTGATGACAATTGGGTTTTACATAAAAGAATAATAAACTTTGTTGTAATTCCTAATCATAAGGGCAAGACCATTGGGAAGCTTGTAGAGTCATGCTTGATAGGATGGGAAATAGATAAGCTTTTTACTATTGTGGTTGAATAATGCTAGCCCGAATCAAGTTGCACTTGATTATATGAGGGGAAAAATAGGAAATTGGAAGGAGCTAGTGCTGAATGGGATATTTTCGCACATGAGGTGCTGCTGCCATATCCTTAACTTAATTGTTAAGGATGGCATGGAGGAGTTGGATGCCTCGATAAATGCTATTAGGAATTGTGTGAAGTACATCAGATCCTCTCCTGCAAGATTAGAGAAGTTTAGGAAGTGTGCTGCTCAGGAAAAAATAGAGTACAAGGGTGGGATTGTTCCTTTGGATGTTTGCACAAGGTGGAACTCTACCTATTTCATGTTAGATATAGCTGTGAAGTTTAAGAAGGATTTTATGAGGTTGGAGGATGAGGATACTCAGATGGAGAGTTATTTCTTAGAAAGGGTGGGTGGAAAAAAGGGATGGGCTTCCAAATTCAGTTGATTGGGATAAGGCATCAAGACTTGTGAAGTTTTTTGAAGATTTTCTATGATGCAACACTACAGTTCAGTGGTACCAAGGTTGTGACAGCAAACCAACCTCTTCTTTGGATGTGCACAATTGTAGGAGAGATAGAGAAATGCATCAGTAGTGATTAGCCCCTATTAGTCAGCATTGGGACATCAATGAAGAAGAAGTTTGACAAGTATTGGAGAAGCATGGAAGACTTGAACAAAATCTGTGTGATTGCTGTAGTCATGGATCCTAGGTACAAGTTGTTGTATCTGCAATACTTCTTCCTCAAGTTGCAGCAAGACAAGATCATGGTTGGAGTAATGGTTGAAGAGATCAAGACCATGTTTTTGCAGCTTTTTATGAGTATTTTGATGCTAATCCAGAGGCTGCCCAAGCTTCTATAAATGCCACCATGCCAAGATCAGAAAGTGCACTTGTTGATGTTGGTGAGGACATTCATGCTCAAACAATTTATGAGTTTATGAAGCTCATGCATGAGCAAGATGTTGTGGAGATTAAACTGAGGTGGACAAATATTTGCTAGAACCAGCTAAAGACCCTTCAAATAGCAATTTCAATCTTCTTGGCTGGTGGAAGGAGAATGCAACTAGATATCCTATTTTATCTCAATTTGCTAGAGATGTATTTGTTGTTACTGCCTCTACTATTGCATCCGAGAGTGCTTTCAACTTAGGAAAAAGGGTAATTGATCCTTTTAGGGCCAGCTTAACTCTCAAGATGGTTGAATGTCTAGTATGTTGCAATGACTGGCTGATGGGTAATAGTATGTGTTCCCTATATAAAGAGCCAACCAAGACTGAGCTTGATTTGTATACTGAACTGGAGAAACTTGAAGCAGGTAATCTTACTTGTTTATTATAATATTATTTATTTCTCATTTCTAGACTTTACAGATTTCTAATTCTGGTTTTGTTTTTGTTTCTATGAACTAGAGTCTGGGGTTGCACAAATTTCTATTTTTTAGTTGAAGTTGTTAAGATTTCTATTTGGGTTTATATTATTTACTTTCAAACTTTCAGTTTTAAGATTACACGTTTGGTTATTAGGTGATTTCATGTTCAATCAACTATACTTCAAGGTGATTTTACAAATATAGTTGTACTTTTACAAGTATACTAGTGTTTTTTCAAGTATAATTGTGATTGTACTTGTCAGAGGTGTGTTTGTGCTAGTTAGAATGAAACACAATTATAGACTGATATGAGCTTCATTGTTTTCAATTGTATAGTGAAATTTGTAAACTAATCTATATTGTCAGACATGTATACTTCTTGGGATAAATCCTTGTTAGTTATTGTTAGGGGTGGGTGGAAACTGGATACTGCAAAGTTTGCTATATGTTGTATCTTCTGACAATTACAGAATTACTGGATACTGCAAAGTTTGCTATATGTTGTATCTTCTGACAATTACAGAATTACTGGATACTGCAAAGTTACAATTACAGAATTACTAGATACTGCAAAGTTTGCTATATGTTGTATTTTCTGACAATTACATAATTACAGAATATGAGCTATACTGGATACTATCCATAATTACTGGATATTGGATACTATCTATAATTACTGAAAACTGCAAACTTCTGCTATATGTTTGCTATACTGGATACTGCAAATGCAAACTTGCAAACTATGCTTCCCTTCTGCATCAAGTACTGATGATTGAGCTATGTATCCTCTTAACCAATTTTCATTTGGGCTAAAAATGGGCCTGTCAAGTACTGATCATTGTCAATTTTCATTTGGGCTAAAAATGGGCCTATCAAATTGGGCTGAAAAAGTTAAGACCGAATTTTCAGCCCAACCGAACCGAAATTTGGCCCAACCAATTTCCTCAATTTACCATATACATAATCGGTTTTGGTTTTGAATTTGGGCTAACCGATTGAAAATGGTTCGAAAGCGGTTAATAAGACAGGGCTGGAACTGAACCGAATTTCAGCCCAACCGAATCGAACCGACTTTGCCCACCCCTAGAAGATCAATTGAGGAAATGTCTGGTGAGAACGAAGAAGAAGATGAAACATTGACAACAGGGCTGGAACTGTTAATAAGACAGTTCTTGTTTAATGAAAAGATGAGTTCATCATATTGAATATGCTGGCGTTATTAAAAGATGAGTTCATCATATTGAACAGCCAAGTTCAAGTTCAAGACTACAAGAAGTAAAGTATACAAGGATAGAAAAGTATAAGAATATGAAAGTCACAAATAAGAAAGTCATAATAGTCAGAATAGGAAATAGGACACAATTAGAATATCTTATATAAGAAGTTTTAAGTTTCATGTTTCCATAAGGTTAGGTAAAGTTAGATTATACAAGCTTGTATTCAGTCAAGGAAAAAAATACAACAAAAACAATAATACAATTTCCAAATTATTTTTTTACATGGTATCAGAGCAACTTTCTTTGGTGACTTCAGACTCCGGGGTTCAAACTCTTCCCCGCCTCCGAAGACTACGCTATACGCAAGAAGCAGGAAATGGATGACAGCAGCAGGAACATCCTCAACAACATGTTCAACCAAATTGAAAGGAAATCGCATCCAAGCAACGAGAAAGTCCTATCAATTAATCACAACAACTTCACCTTCATCTTCAATGCCAAAATCCACCATCTTCTTTTTCATCTTACCAAATCAGAACATCACCACCATCTTCGATGCTCATCGCTGCTTCCTCCAACTAACACAACAAACAAATTCTTTTCTATTTCACTTTCGAGCAGTGCCAGCAAATCATGGCCCTGATGACCAACAACACGTCCAAGGCTCACAATGTTAGTAACGACTCTTCTATTACAGAATTTCAAGACCTTCATTCGGGGAAGATGATTGGAACAACAACTGAGTTTGTCATATAAAAAAAACACTACCAGCACCAATATTGTTGAGCAAAATTTTTATCCATAATTGAAGTCATGCTGACTACTCGAATCGAACCATTAGTCGTTCACCTCGACAATCATGATTTCTTCATAACAAAATTAGAGAATCATGTTGACCACTCGAATCGAACCATTAGTCGTTCACCTCGACAATCATGATTTCTTCGTACATAAATCATCCAAAATATTTTTCCAAAATTTCCTCCAGAATTTTTATTTAGAATTTTATCCAGAATTATCAAGAAGCATCCAGAATTATTCAAGTCAAAGTTTCCTCCAAGCTGCACATTTCTTCTGCATCTACATGTCTAGCTTGCTGGGGCGTGTTAGAATATGTAGGGCATGCAATCAACATAGCCAAACCCAAGTCTAAGATTGCAAGAAGAAAAATACAATAATAGAAAAGTATAAGAATAGGAAAGTACAAGAATATGAAAGTCACAAATAGGAAATAAGACACAATTAGAATATCTTGTATAAGAAGTTTTAAATTTCATGTTTCATGTTTCCGTAAGGTTAGGTAAAGTTAGCTTATAAGCTTCTATTCAGTCAAGGAAAGAATACAACAAAACAATAATACAATTCCCAAATTATTTTCTTTACAGACATAACATTGCAATTTAATTTATTGTGTGTGAGGAGAAGTTTGTTACTTCAGCCATCTGTTTACCCATTTTCTTTTTGTGCTTAGTGTTTCTTATTGTATTTAGAAAACAACTGAGCTTTATGGTTTGTACTACCTAGATGACACCACCACCACAACTTCCATCACTTGTCACATCACTCAAGACAACAACCCTGTGTTATGGGACAACCGCCTAGGTCACATTTCAGACAAAACTCTTCATCTTCTTCTTGTCTCTTTTCGTGATGCTAGTACTTGTGTTTTCAATAAATATGTTATTTGTCTTTTGGCCAAACAAACTAGAAATAATTTTCTTTCATCCCATATTTTGAATACTACTATTTTATCCTTATTACATGTTGACATTTGGGGAGGATATCACGTTGTTTCCCTTTCTGGAGCGCGTTATTTTCTCACCATTGTTGATGATTATACACGGTGTACTTGGATTTATCTCATGAAACACAAGTCTGACACACACACACTCTTAATTTCATTCATTAATTATGTTGAAAACCAATTTTCTTTCCAAAATTCAAACCATTCGCAGTTATAATGGACCTAAATTTTTCTTCACTGATTGTTATGCTTCAAAAGGCATTACCCATCAAATTTCTTGTGTCTCTACGCCCCAACAAAATGGGGTGGCGGAACGCAAACATAGACATCTTTTGAATGTCGCTCGTGCTATTTTGTTTCAAACACATCTCTCTAAACATTTTTTGGGAGAAGCAATTTTCACCACTACCTATCTCATTAATCGCACACCGTCCTCTATTCTTAAAGGCAAAACTCCTTTTGAACTTCTCTTTAACAAACAACCCAACTACTCTCACATTCGAGTCAATGGTTGTTTATGTTTCGCTTCCACACATGCCCAGGGTCTTAGCAAATTTGATGCTCATTCTAGTCAATGTGTTTTTCTTGGATACCCACCCTCACGGACAAAAAGATACAAAATCTATGATCTCACTCACAAAAAGATCATTGTTTCTCGTGACGTCATCTTTCATGATGAGACTTTTCCTTATTTTTCTGACAAAATGCACAATCACCTCCTTGACCGGTCCAACACACTTCCCCGACCGGTCGCTCATGCTCCGTTTTTTGATCCTCCAATAGTGTTTTTCTCTTACCAGTCGGACCACACCCACCGGCCGGTTGCCCAATTCAATGTCTCGGTCACCAACCGGGTGGAAACCCCGAAAACCTAACCCCAAGCGGTGGCCCCCGCCCCTGTTCCACCCTTAGAAGACCCCTTCTCCCACCTCGCACCTCTACGCGTGTCACCCGTGAATCATCTTATCTTCAACAATATCATCTTGATGCTCGATTGCTTTCTCGATCGTCTCACTCATATGTTTCAAACGTTAGGCATTCTACAGGTTTTGTTTACCCCCTTTCTGATTTTCTTTTCTATGACTATTTATCCACCTCTTACAAGGCTTACACCACTTCTCTTTCTTTAGTAAAAAAACCCATCAATTTTATGCAGGCTATGCAGGATCCAAAGTGGCGTCAAGTCATGAGAAGTGAGATTGATGCTCTAGAAACCAATAACACTTGGACTTTACAGCCTCTTCCTCTTGGCAAGCATCCGGTTGGTTGTAAATGGGTCTATAAGATCGAACTTAATACAGATGGTAGTGTTGAGCGCTATAAAGCTCGACTTGTCACTAAAGGATACAATCAAGTTGAAGGTATTAATTACAAAAAGACATTTGCTCTTGTTGCTAAATTGACTATTGTTCGTATTCTCCTTGCTCTTACAGCCACACAGGGTTGGCATTTATGTCAACTTGATGTCAACAATGTTTTTATTTATGGTGATCTTTTGAGGATGTGTACATGAGTCTTCCTCCTGGATTCGGCCGAAAATGGGAGACTCAAGTATGAAAATTGAACAAGTATTTATGTGGTCTCAAGCAAGCTCAAGACAATGGTTCCTTAAGTTATCATATGTTCTCATATCAGCGGGCTACAATCAGTGTAAGGCTGATTACTCATTATTCATCCGATCTAAGGGTAACAGTTTTACTGCAATTCTCGTATATGTTGATGATGTAATTTTGGTAGGTAATGATCCCCAATACATTGAAGAAACAAAGAAATTTCTGGCTGCAAAGTTCAAGCTAAAAAATTTAGGAAAATTGAAATATTTCCTTGGCATTGAAGTCACAAGGTCATCCAAATGGATTGTTTTATATCAACAAAAGTACGCACTTGAAATATTGGAGGACACAGAATATCTTGGAGCAAAGGCTTCGCGTTATCCTATAGATCAAAACTTGGTGCTTACGAGATGTTGGAGATTACTACCAAATCCCGCAACATACCGCAGACTTGTTGGAAGGTTGATATATTTAACGATCACGAGACCAAATTTGGTTTATTCAGTACATGTCCTAAGTCAATTTATGGACAAGCCCAAAATACCACATTTGAATGTTGGACACAAGGTCTTGAGGTATATCAAGCTTTCATCAAGACATGGTAATTTTTTCTCTTTCACCAGTGCATTAGAGCCGAAGGTTTATTATGATGCAGAGATACTTATGATACCATATCCAGCTGTTTGATATCATGGACAGGCAAAGGGGCCACAGACTTAAATATCATGGATACCATAAATGTCTTTTTTTTTTCTCTATGAAAATATGGTCCTATTTATTGAATTCTTAAGGGTACATACACCATATAGACATGGATATTGATATTTCGGACCCTGAAGGGGATAGTTCATAGTGATACTTCTCCATATATACTAAGAACTAACGTTACAAGTTGCAACTTAGGTGGCCAGAGCAGAGTCATGCATTCCTCAACTTGAAGATTAGAAATTGAGCTATCTGAAAACGACCCAGCCCCAACCCATGTGCAACTTTCAAGCTCAAAAATAGCTTAAGTGTATTATACAGTTTACAAGATTAACACTTTTAAAGAAGCAAAACCAAAAAAGATATTACGGAGAATAATTATATCCATTATTAGAGATGTTTCAGTATTAATCACGAATTAGGCTTGCCTTCCTAGACTCACGATTCCCATCCGGTTTGGGATTTTTTACATTACCAAAAGAGTGATTCTATGTGTCGAGGGAAAGGGCGAGGAAACCAGCGAGGAAGAGGAGGTGGCGGGGGGTGAACCGTACACCCCCCTCGAGATGCGCGCGCCAAAAACATCTCGAGAGGGGTGAACGGTTCACCCCCGCCACCTCCTTTTCCTCGCTGGTTTCCTCGCTCTTTCCCTCGACATTTAGAATTTCTGTTACCAAAATTCCCTTCTCACTAAAGTCGAGGTTTTCAATTGTTACTTTGTTAGTAGATAAGTATAAACGAAAATGTCTTAAATTAAAATCACGTCTAGCAGTCTAGCAAAGTTTTATTCAAAACTGAAAAGATGGAAACCATTAGTGAGGGATTAAGACCTTCACTAATAGCCCAAACACTTGCATCATATTACACCCACTACAACAACAAAAAAAAAAAAAAATGCTTAATAGCTACAAATATTAAAGACGGTAGTCTGATTCCGTTTCTAATTAAAAGATTTGCGTCGGTAAAATATCGTCACTAATGTTTTTGATAGCTAACCAAGATCATAATCATAAAAATTGTGCTTGTGGCGGAAAAACCGTTGCTAAATTCAGAACAAACTATAATTAATTAAAGCATTTGCAGCGGCATATTAATTGTCGCTAAGTTTTACAAATAAAAAATGGTTGCTACGGTATAAGTTGTCCCCACTACATAAAAACTGTGCTTGTGACGGAAAAATCGTGACTAAATTCAAAATAAATCGCTAATTCAAACATTTGGGACGGTATATTAGTTGTCACTAAGTTTTACAAATAAAAATTGGTTGCTACGGTATAAGTCCTCCCTAATGAATTTTTTTGAAAAAAAATATATATATACACAAAAAACATTTGCAACGATATATTAGCATTTTTTGAAAAAAAATATATATATACACAAAAAAACATTTGTGACGGCATTACAAATAAAAACTGATTGCTACAATATAAGTTGTCCCTAATTAATTTTTTTTTAAATATATATACACAAAAAAATGAAGTTTTGGGCGCGAAAAAATCGCTCCCATCCTTGGGTTTTTGTGAGAGAGAAGAAATCGCTGAGTTTTAAGAGAGAAGAAAACTCATCCGTCTTCCTCTCCGTCTCCTCTCCCCATCTTTTTTTTTTCGCTCTTCGCGGTTCTTCTCTGCTTATTCTTCTTCCTTTAGCATCAGAGAAGAAAACCCAAAACTCATCGTGGATTCAGATCAGGGAAAGCTCTTCATCAGATGGATTTCATGGAATACACCCATTGTTGATTTGCTCCCTTCGGAGCATTTTATATTCTCAAGCAACGATTTTTAGCTTGATTTGAGTCTGGGATAATTGGTTTGAACTTTGAAGTGAAAAGAAAGCAAAAAAGCTTGTACTTTGCTCAATCAGGTAACAAGTTCTCTGATTTCTTGTTTTTTGTTCATGTTTTAGTCTAGGGTTCTTTTGTTTTATGGTTCTCCTTCAAAGGGTTATTCCTTTTGTTTGGTCATTGTCTTGATTTGAGCTGGAACCCACTTCAGTAAGATGCACACCATTTGTTTGTAAAAATTTCTATGAGGAGAACCATTTGTGAAGGAAATCATTAGCTCATTTGAGCTGTTTGTAATTTTTATGTTCATTGATGGTCACATAGTTTTAATGAATTCTAATTTGATATCAATGTATATGAATTGCGGTTGGACAGAGGATGCGCAACGGGTTTTTGATGGAATGTTGGAAAAAAACTGTGGTATTTTTATGATGCAGGCCTTCCTGTTTACTTCATTGAGACTCACCATCCAGATAAATTCTTTTGGAGGGAAAAGTTTTATGGGGAGCGTGACAATTTCAAACTCTTTTCATTTTTCAGTCGTGCAGCATTTGAGTTGCTTCTTCAAGCTGGCAATAAACCGGATATAATTCATTGCCATGATTGGCAGACAACTTTTGTTGTAGGGTCAAATAACTTTGAAAATATCTTGCTTATATTCATTGATTTTTATCTCAATTGGATCGTCTTAGTAAATTCTGTTCTTGCTTTCTAGGCATCACTTTATTGGGATCTGTATGCAACCATGGGTCTTAATTCAGCTTGAATTTGCTTTACATGCCACAATTTTGAATATCAAGGGACAGCACATGCTTTAGAGTTGGGATCTTGTGGCCTTGATGTTTACCGGTTAAATAGACCAGATAGAATGCAACACCATTCAGCACGTGACAGAGTCAATCCTGTTAAGGTAGATAATATTTTAGCTAGTAATTGTGATGGTTGAATTTCGAGTTTGATGCATACCTATGCCATTTAAAGAAAACGGAAAAAAAAAAAAAAAGCTTTGGCCAAGGAATTACGAGTCACAAGAGAGACAAACCACCAATCTCTGTATAACATTTGGCACTAAGGAGACTTGGCCAAGAGCCCGGGATATTCTGAGAGAAAATGGCATTTGCAACTTAAAGGTCAAGCCATGAAGGATTCATTGACTAATTGCAGTTGAACTATTTGTTCGTTTTGCTCTGCGTCTCCTATTGCAGGGTGCAGTTGTGTTCTCTAATATTGTAACTACAGTATCTCCATCTTATGCACAAGAAGTGCGGACTGTAGAGGTAATAATTATATTATGTTTTGATTGTTATTGATTTGTTATTATACTTTTTAGAGTTACTTGTGTTGTTTTCTTTTTTCCTTATTCATTTTCTGTATGCTGTCATGCTTTAGCACTGACCTTCTGATCAAATATGCAAGTATATTGTTTTTCTGATGCATCTTTGGCCCTTTAGACGATGAACATTGAAGTCACAATCACACACTTCTGTTGACAAACCTTCTGATCTAATATGCAAGATCTTGTTCCTCAGTCTTGTGTTCTTGGTTAAAATGTGGGATACAAGATATGGATATTGATCAAACCATTCTGTTATATTTGCAAGATAAAAATCAGAACATGGTTCTTATAGAGGTTCAACAGAATATGTCCCAGTTATAGAAGTCTTTGGATCAAGATTCAAGCATATTGTTTTTATTTTGTTTTCATCACTATTCCAATATCATATCTCAACAACTATCAAGGAATATGATTTTGGATGGGAATCCATTGCATGGAGGAGCATAATTGGTTTGTATTCTCTTTAACGTTTTTAATATTTAGATATCTCCTCTATGGTGTGTATTATCGACCTTAACAGAATAATAGGTGAAGTGGTTACAACCCAAGACTGTATAATTGTAGACCATTACGGGCTGAGGCCCGGAAGATTCATATTTTTATATTCTTAGCTCATTCATTACATCCTAAGTTTGGTTGCAATAACTTTTACAAATGTTGATTTGTATCCTGTGATAGTTACCATTGTTTTGCATTAGCTAGTAGCAAAAGATGATTAATTGGTCATCGAGAGTTTCTCTCTCTTAACCAGTTCATATTAACTGTTCATAGATGGAACTATCTACCCAAGGGAGGCCTCCTTTGATCCTGGCAGAGAGAAAGGTGAATGAATAGAGTGATTAGCTCCCAAGAGATGGCTTAGTTTGTTGTATCCTGTGATGTTGCTGTAATGCTTTTAAGACCGCCATTCTATGTACTACCAGTTTGAAGAATTTATCCTGATCACTTGAACTATTTTGCAGTTTTCTTGATATCTGCTTAGTAGATTAGCATAAAGAAAATTTATAGATTGTTAAGTTAGCAAGAGATGATTTATGGGCATATGAATCATCTATTAGTTGGTAATAGTGATAGCTTGTTTTTTCTTTTTTTTTTTTTTTTTTTACATTGTATATATATCACGTGTGAAGGAGAATATTATTTTGGAGAGGAACTCTAGAAAAATATGCAGCTTGGGTGCTTCTAGAGCCAAATTATTCGACAAACTCCAGGTATGTTCTTCCAAGATTTTGGATTTCTTTTGTGTAACCTTATACTAACAAGTTTTTCATAAGTTATTTTACTTGGCAAGCATTGTAGAGTATTTGGTTTAGAATGTCTTTCTTTCTTCTATTGTTAGTCTCCATTGAAAAATTTCCCTAAATGTTTTTCCCCAAAGTGTCTTGCATGCTATACAATTTGCTGCCTAAGAAGGTGGAATAAATAAAGGAGAGACAAAACAACAAATCAGGATGATGTTGTTAGGGCACTTGAAATTTATAAGAAAGCAGCAAATCAGGTAGATGCTATCACAAAACATGTTTTCTAATCATTACATATTTGCAAGCAGCTATTTCCAGTCATTTTTTTTTTCTTTTTCTAACTAGTTTCAGCATTATTTTAACTGATGAAATGCCTTCATTTTTTTGCAGGCTGAAAGATTGTTTGATTTTTATGAAACTTGCAGACGCTTTGAATTTGGACGGGAAAAAAGTTTATTAAGATTGAAAAGGCATGGACACTCTGGATTTGTCTTTCCAAAATCCTTTTTATTGTTTTTTGTTAAACCTTGATTCAAAATTGGTCTGTTTTAGTTCCTTGATTGTTAATCCATGTAAGTTTTTTGCTTATGTAACTCCCTGAATTATATATATATATATAATTTCAATTTGAGGTTGATAGAGTATAAAGTTGTTTGAGATTGTATTTTTTGTGATGGACAAGTTATTGATTATACGAACAAGGTTAATGTATTAGTCATTATTTACGGTGAAAATTAATATAATTGTATTCAGGTTTGAAATGTTTCTTCTGAATGACAAAAAAGGCAATGAGAAATCTAAAAATTAATAGAAAGAACTAATTTCATCATAAAAAATGAATTTTCATTAGTAATGTTTTTAGCTACTGCAAGTTAGTATTAGCAACGACAAATGTCGTCTCTATTTTGGTCAACTTAGCAACGGTTAAAAGCTGTCGTCACATAGCCACGGCAAATGTCGTCTCTGTTTTGCAAATGTTGTCTCAGAAGTTGCAACTTAGCAACGGTTTGAAGCTGTCACCAAATAGCCACGGCAAATGTCGTCTCTGTTTTGTCAATTTGATACAGTTGCGGCCGTCTCAGAATTTGCAACTTAGCAACGGTTTGAATCCGTCGCTAAATAGCTGTAACACCCCTAAATTTCATAAAGATAATTTATTTTATTTTTAATTAAATAAAAGAGGGTTACATTTAATTGAATGTGAATTTCGAAATTAGGGTTTTATTTGGTGAGTTAAAGGGCGGGTGCTCTCAGAATGTTAGTGGGGTGAATAGCCACCCACCCTATAAAGATAAAACCCTATTTTTTCTTTTCTTTCTCCTTCTTCTTTTCTTTTCCTTCCTTCATCTTTTCCTCCCTTACCTTTTCTTCTTCGATGGCGGGTGAGACGAAACTGGTGAGAGGGGTTGCGATCTGGAGTGGAAGGAAGTTGTAGCTCAACCAACTGAATATCAGGGAAGGTATTCTTACATACGTTTTCTTTGATGGATGATAAGTTCACAGGTGTAGAATATAAAGATATGTAGAAGTTCCTTTGGGATAGTCTCTTGCCTAGCTCTAGGAAAGGAGATACATGACCATGAGCCAACCATGGTAACATTAGAATATGAAGTTTATCCTTTCTGGGATCCATGAAATTTAGTCTCACACATGCATAGAGGAAGTTAATACTGTATATATAGTTGAGGTGTCTACTTAGGTGTCAACATGGGAAGACTTAAGGATTGATGGGGTTGATTGAAAGGTTAGGATAGCGTGATGACCGATTGGGTGGAAGGTAAGGATAGCATAATTGACCGATTGCGGGTCCTAAGGTAGAGGCTCCTGAACAACATTTGGACTGGGTCGTGTATAACAATCAAATTGCTTGGGGAGATTTAAGGAGTTCTATCTGTTTGCAACTAGTGCTACTGTATTGGCTAACATCATCTTCTTGTTATTGAACAAAGTTAAACAGACTTCCTCAAGATAGTAGGACAGCAGTGGACCAGTATTGCAAACACCAATAGTTGGATTGTGGTTGATAGTGATGTAATCGAAAATTGGAAATCAATACTTGGTTGACTCTGCTTCACTTGCTGCAATATGATGTCTCATAGAATGGGGATGTTATTCTTTCTAGCATTGGTTCTTACTTGGTTCTCTGTGGATGCAAGGACCTTGGTGGTCTCTGATGTATCAGTTATGCAGATTAATGCTAAGGGATCAAACAGTGAAATTAAAGCAGGCATTATGAGGTTGAATCAATGGGTTTGGTGCTAATGAAGTGGAGCCTAATGGTTTCAATGGGTTTGGTTATAATAGTCAAGATGAAATGAACAACATTGGGATTATGGACTTGAATTACTTCGATGGGTTTATGGGGTTTCAGATACGACTCTGTGATGGCGACGAACTTTGTGATTTGTGGTGGCGATGGTGCTACGTGGTATGGGTACGAGCTGGGACAGAGATCGGGGACGACAATGGTTATCTCAAATAAACCTTAAAATTCAAATTTAAAGCATTTAAAAACATTGTTGTTGTCTCAAATAAAACCTTAAAATTCAAATTTGTTTAGTGACGGAATTTTTGTAACTTAGCGACGATTTTTAGCCATTGTCAATTAGTTACGGAATAGTATACCGTTGTTGTTATATTGGAGCGACGATTCAAATAGCTATGGTATTGCGACGATCGTTGAGCTATTGCTAATTCATTTTAGCTAAGCTTTTTTTATACTTAACAACGATAAAACGCTATTGCTGAATTTACTTTTTTCTCTAGTGACTAAAACGAAATTCTCCCACTGAAACATGAATTGTTCAGAGTTACACAGACATGCATCCAAAACCAATGCAATGATTTGATTTAGAGAGAGAGATTCTCGCGCAATTGGGCCTTTACCATTGAAAATAAGTATATTTCTTTCTTACCACAAAATCCATATAAATGCGTGTGTTAATTCTGCAAAAGCCAACTACCAAGTAATGTTTGCTTCGTGAATTCCGGTTTAAAACCCATTTGCTTTAAGCTCCTTTGGATGACCTCAATCACCATATACTCAGCTGTGATGCAATTGAGGAACAAATAGTCTCTAGATTCATCTTACATTGTACACAATACACATTCACTTGAGACTCCCATACCTTTTCTCATGAGGCTATCTCGCATTGAGTGTTAAAGAAAGAAAATTTACTTATGTTACAGAATATGAAAGTCAGAATAGAATAAGAAGTCTTAGGTTTTCTATCTTCACAAGGTTAAGTCAGAGTTAACTTTATAAGTTTATATTCAGCCAATGAATAAATACAATAATATTTCAATACAATTGTTTACATTAAGAGCCTATTCAATAATATTTCAATACAATTGTTTACATTAAGAGTTTATTTTGCAACGTAATCCAAACAGTAACGCATATCGAAAGTGAAACATCCTTCACCTATGCCTTCCTTGTACCGATTTTCCGCACTGGCTCATTTGATTTAACAATCTGATCATAAAATGACTTTGATGTAAATCCCTTTCCATTTTGCTGCCATAACCATTTATCACTAACGCCCTGGTTAATTTTAACTTGTATATCATATTGCATAGGTTTGCATAGATTGTTCAATTGTATTGTTCTAAAGCTGATTGGATTAGAATATTGTTTAACTTCATCTTTCTGTTCAGAATAGTAGCTTTTGCTGGCTATCTTTAAATAATTGAATCGATGATTCTAACTGGCGAGGGAGGGGGTGTGACCCTCTATCCCCTCGAAATGCACGCTCATTTGAATCTCGAGGGAGATGGGGGTCAAATCCCCCTCCCTTGCCCATTTCCTCACCGCCTAAAACGACTCTAATTGTATAGAAAATACTAAAAGTACTGCATCATAACATAACATGAGAACAAGAATTGACTATATCTGCTGTTCAAAAAAAATTGACATTGAAATAGGCACAAGAGTTGCTAAGTATTAAATCTAATATGAGAACACCGGCCAGTTAAGAAAAACTTATTTAATTTGCAAACATAACCATTAAGTATATATGATAAAACCGGTGTAAGCCGGTGGACTTGGGGTTTTGTGGCGGAAACGTGCGGGTGCTGCGGTTCCTATGAGAGAGTGCGGTTGCGGTACGGGATGCTGGGAAATTTTTGTGAATTGATTCTTTTGCTTGCTTTAAGCCTTGTATTATCATTGTTTTTAATTTCTGCTTTGGCTTTCATACGGGTAACGTCGTAATGTACCCCCATAGCAATTGTAAGTCATTTTTTTGATAAGTAATTAAGGTCTGACATTCCATAGTTGCCCCTCCCCACTGGAGGTTAATCTAAAAAAATATATATATATATATAATAAAACTTAACAGCTAGTATTCATTCGGATTCTTATCGACAAAATAAATTACGAGGGCCGCATCTGGGCAAGTGAAGATGAATGTAAACAATATATATGAAATTTGTAATCCCTTCTTTTTATATACCAGTAAGATATCATATTGAAATCATTCTTGCTCTTATCTATCTAACATTTCAGATGGGTTTATTTACTGTTCATGCACAGTATTTTGTAAGAGAATGTCCTACATGGCATTTTTATGTCATTGGCAGATGCTAAGTGAAAAAAAAAAAAAAAAAAACCCGATGCTTTCCTCTCCCCCCTCCTTTCCCCTCTCTTCCTCTACCCAAACCCCTCCCACCAAGCAGAGAAGAAGAGAAGAAGAAGGACAAGTATGAGAAGGTAACATCCTTCTTCTTCTTTACATCTCCTCCTCCTCTTCTTCTTCTTCGTCTTCTTCAGATCTGAAGGTAACATCCCAGTTTGGTTTTTTTTTTTTTTTTTTTTTCAGGCAATGAAGAAGGTCTTGAAGGAAGGTAAGATTTGAAGAAGCTCAATACCCATTCTTCAATTCTTCGATTCTCATCAGAGGTGTGTTTCTCTTCTTCTTCTTCTTCTTCCATTCTCTTCTTTGCTATTAGGGTTTCGATTTGGTCAAGTAGGGTTTCGAATTTTCGATTTGCTATTAGAGAATTTTCGATTCTCCTCTTCAATACCCATTCTTCATGATTTCGATTTGGTCAAGTAGGGTTTCGAATTTTCGATCTCCTCTTCAATACAGGTTCATTTTCTTCAAATATTTGGTGTGCAAGTAGGGTTTATTGTTGTCTTAGCTTTTTCATTCTCTGTTGGGGTTCATTTGCTATTGGGGTTCTGTTGTTTTTTTTTTTTTTTTTTTTATTTCATTTGAAGATTGTTAACTCTGTGGTGCAATGGGTTGAGTTTCTAGACGTTTTTCCTTGGTTTAGAAGAGGTGAAATGGGTTTTTGATTTAGAAGGTTTTTGATAACTAATGAATTGGTTGATGGTTTTTTGCACGTACTTGGATGGGGTTTCAGATAATTTGATAATCGTTGAGTAACTGTAATCATTAAGGTAGCAAAGCTGATAATGGGGATTTCAATTGGGGTGGTGATTGGAGTACTATTGGGATTTCGGATAGGTAGTAGCAGTTCTGAGTACTTGCTTCAATTTTTGCTCATTCTTGCTTCAATTTTGTTGTTCTTTATTTTGATTTTGATTTTCATAAGTTGTTCCATTGTTATCCATTTTTCATGATTCACCTTTTCCAACTTCTATAATGTGCTTAAAAACTGCTCTCTTTTGTTAAAGCTGATAACTTGGATATTGCAATAGCTACTAATGACGGAATTAAGTGGTATGCAAGTTCAAAAGTGTTTACTTATCAATGTTCTGCTGTATGATTTTTTTATTCGTATTTACTTTTGTATTTGTTGATTAGTTTATGAGTTTCTTGCTTTGAATGGGAGCTAGGTTTAGTTTGTAGGTTTAATAATGACTTTACTTGGTGGGTCTTAGCATCTATACAAGCTCATTCTTGCTTCAATTTTGTTGTTTTTTATTTTGGTTTTCATTTTCATAAGTTGTTCCATTGTTATCCATTTTTCATGATTCACCTTTTCCAACTTCTATGATGTGCTTAAATATATGCTTAAAACTGCTCTTTTTTGTTGTGAACCATACTTCTCACTTCTTTCAGGTATACTCCATACTTCGGATAGGTAGTAGCAGTTCTATCTAACATTTCAGATGGGTTTATTTACTGTTCATGAACAGTATTTTGTGAGAGAATGTCCTACATGCATTTTTATGTCATTGGCAGATGCTAAGTGAAAAAAAAAAAAAAAAAAAAACCCGATGCTTTCCTCTCCCCCCTCCTTTCCCCTCTCTTCCTTTACCCAAACCCCTCCCACCAAGCAGAGAAGAAGAGAAGAAGAAGGACAAGTATGAGAAGGTAACATCCTTCTTCTTCTTTACATCTCCTCCTCCTCTTCTTTTTCTTCGTCTTCTTCAGATCTGAAGTAACATCCCAGTTTGGTTTTTTTTTTTTTTTTTTTTTTTTTCAGGCAATGAAGAAGGTCTTGAAGGAAGGTAAGATTTGAAGAAGCTCAATACCCATTCTTCAATTCTTCGATTCTCATCAGAGGTGTGTTTCTCTTCTTCTTCTTCTTCTTCCATTCTCTTCTTTGCTATTAGGGTTTCGAATTTTCGATTTGCTATTAGAGAATTTTCGATTCTCCTCTTCAATACCATTCTTCATGATTTCGATTTGGTCAAGTAGGGTTTCGAATTTTCGATCTCCTCTTCAATACAGGTTCATTTTCTTCAAATATTTGGTGTGCAAGTAGGGTTTATTGTTGTCTTAGCTTTTTCATTCTCTGTTGGGGTTCATTTGCTATTGGGGTTCTGTTGTTTTTTTTTTTTTTTTTTTTTTAATTTCATTTGAAGATTGTTAACTCTGTGGTGCAATGGGTTGAGTTTCTAGACGTTTTTTCCTTGGTTTAGAAGAGGTGAAATGGGTTTTTGATTTAGAAGGTTTTTGATAACTAATGAATTGGTTGATGGTTTTTTGCACGTACTTGGATGGGGTTTCAGATAATTTGATAATCGTTGAGTAACTGTAATCATTAAGGTAGCAAAGCTGATAATGGGGATTTCAATTGGGGTGGTGATTGGAGTACTATTGGGATTTCGGATAGGTAGTAGCAGTTCTGAGTACTTGCTTCAATTTTTGCTCATTCTTGCTTCAATTTTGTTGTTCTTTATTTTGATTTTGATTTTCATAATTTGTTCCATTGTTATCCATTTTCATGATTCACCTTTTCCAACTTCTATAATGTGCTTAAAACTGCTCTCTTTTGTTAAAGCTGATAACTTGGATATTGCAATAGCTACTAATGACGGAATTAAGTGGTATGCAAGTTCAAAAGTGTTTACTTATCAATGTTCTGCTGTATGATTTTTTTATTCGTATTTACTTTTGTATTTGTTGATTAGTTTATGAGTTTCTTGCTTTGAATGGGAGCTAGGTTTAGTTTGTAGGTTTAATAATGACTTTACTTGGTGGGTCTTAGCATCTATACAAGCTCATTCTTGCTTCAATTTTGTTGTTTTTTATTTTGGTTTTCATTTTCATAAGTTGTTCCATTGTTATCCATTTTCATGATTCACCTTTTCCAACTTCTATGATGTGCTTAAATATATGCTTAAAACTGCTATTTTTTGTTGTGAACCATACTTCTCACTTCTTTCAGGTATACTCCATACTTCTTTGACAAAAATATACAATACATCATTCTAGAAGAATCTGTGTATCTCCATGTCCATTCACTGATTCTGAGTCGACATGTGCAACGTCGAAGGGATGTCGGTGATGACAGCCTGATGTGTTTGAAGAAAATGCGGACAATCCCTGGGAACCTCCAGAGGTACTAATTTCTGAGATACCCTTAGAGTATCATATCCAAGGCTGCGGAGATAGAGCTCCTAAATTCTGTGGACAAAGTACTCTTAGGAAATAGGTGGCTATGGAAAGCTATAGGCATCCAACCTAAATTCCCCTATATGGTCGATTCATTTGAGAAGAGGTTTGGACTTTCACTGTTTTCATACCAATATTTGGATCTGGAGTTTTCATACCAATATTTGAGAAGGGAAATCTTTGTTGTTTCATGCGCATCCAGATAAGGAGTTGGCGGTGGCTTTGCTTCATCCAACACAAGCTTTTGTTTGATTACAACAGGTACCCCAAAAGGCCATTTAATTGTTTTTTTTTATTTACTTCTTCTACCCATGTTAATTCTGTTGCTCTTTCTATGTTTTGGGATTTGGAGTGCTTAAATCTTGGACTTTTTGCTGTTCAAGAGAGAATTGGGGATTTCTTTGATTTCCATGACTGAATCTGAATTCCCAAGAGTCTATCTTTCTGCAGTTACTCTTTGGGTTCATTCAATTGATAGAGGTTACTCAATTTGTGCTTTAATTTACAATTGACAATCTGAATTACCAACTATTGTTTTTGTTACTTTTTTAAATGATTGTGTGTACTGAAGTGTGGGGTTGGGGTTGATTAACACAACAAGCAACACACACACTTGGGGTTGATCTACACAACAAGCAAAGCAGAGATATTGAAAATTTTGTGGGCTGGATTTATATTTTGATGGTTTGTCATATTTGATTGGTAGATATAAATACTTTGAACCTTTTTTATTAAATATAAATAAAACCCCAACTGTGAGTATTCGACATTGCGTAATCTGCGATAGTGCCAACGGCACGGGTATTACTTTTCAGATCCGAGTACTTGCTTTTTTTTTTTTCATATCTCTTCGCTCTTAAGATCATTCTTCTTCTTAATTTTTATTTTTTTCAGATCTCTTCTCCTTACTCTCTCCTTTCATTCTTCTATTTGGTGGAGGAGGAGAGGTGAAGCCAAAGAGGAAAATGAAGACGCCTTCGCAAATATAGCTGGTGAGTGATTGATTGGTTGAAGATTGCAATGACTCTCACACTCTTCTCCTCAATCTCTTAAGATTGCTTTAATGAAATAGAGCTATTTCATTTGTATCTAGAGTTTTGAAGTTGGAGTCTCCAAAGATTAGACTCTCCAAAGATCAATCAGATTTTTTTGAAGAAATCTTCAAAGAACACAATACTTTCAACCCAGTAAGTTATGATGTTTATTTGATTTTCTAAAAAGTTATGATGTTTATTTGATTTGGTGTGAATTTCTCTAATCCCATTTGCCATTTGTTTGAAATCTCATAACCAAAAGCTTGAATTAGCAAAACAGCTGAATCTCAGACCAGACAAGTAGAAGTTTGGTTTCGGAACAGATGAGCAAGGTACATTTTTTATTTGTTTTTTCAAACCTTCGTTAATCTCTTTTAATAGGTGTTTCAAATTTTGTATTTTAGTTCCGATTCAATGAAAATCTGTGAAATTTTCAGAACAAATTTGAAGCAAACGGAGGTGGACTTTGAGTACTTGAAGAGATGTTGTGAAACACTGATAGAGGAGAATAGGAGGTTGTAGAAGGAGCTGCAAGAGCTGAGGGCATTCAAGGCTTGCAACCCATTCTACATGCAACTCCTAGCAATTCTCAAACTTTGTGGTGGTGGTGGTACTCATTCATGAACACTCGAAGAGCAACCAAAGAGAAGAAACTCAAGGTACGATTCTAATCCTTCTTTTATAATTTTTGGGTATTTCCAATTTTGGTTGATGTGATACTTGCTTATGTGAGATTTTTCCTATGTGGAGCATGAGATTTTGTTTTAACCGTTTGGGTTTATCGTTTGAATGTGTTTGTTTTAACCGTTTGAAGCATGAGCTTGATGACATTTTTGTGGTGTTGAGCATTGTGTTCAAACCACTATTTTTTGAGTGAATTCTTTGTCATATATCTGTTGAAAAATCTTTAATTTGTTGAACTTATCTCAAACATTGTGGTGGTGTTGAAATCTCTTTACTCTGTTGAAATTTACTCTTTGTACTCATTCATTGTAAGTGTTTTTTTTTAAATGAAAGAAAAACCCAATTGCGATTATTCAACAATTCCTTTAAAGTACAATGTACTATGTAGCAGTGCCAACTTTTTTTCTCTCTATTCTAAAGTACAATGTACTCTGTAGATGAGAAAAGCATTGCTGGAAGTATAACTGCTCACATCAAAGATTTTCAGTATATTTTTTAGCTGATTTTGTCCTCGGGGGTGGTAGATTTACTTGGTCCAATCACAAACTCTCCCCCACTCTCTGTAGACTGGATTGAATATTTGGTTCCTTCCAAGATTTCCTCCTTCCTGCTGTTGGATCTGTTCATCATGTAATCCTTTTGGAGCATCCAATCAACAACCCCTGCCTTAGACCCTAGACCTTTCTGTCTGGAACAATATGGTTTGAAGATAAAGATTTCTACAAAATGTTTGAGATCAATTGGAAAGAGCTTCAATATGATGGGCACCTTGCTTTGTTCTTTGGAAACAAGCTCAAGCTCCTCAAAAATTGCTGCAAAGAATGGAATAGGCAGCGCTTTGGTCAGCTCAACAACCTTATTGAGAACAAACAAATGAGCATTGTTGGTTAGATCTTATTGAAGAGGCTTAATTAACTCAAAATGAATGGAGATTAGAACTAAGAGCATAATTGAGCTTTTTAATAGTAGCTGAAAATGAACTTTATTTGCTAGAAGAGAAAGGCTGGATTACAATAGGGGAAACAGGGTGACATGTGCACCAGACTCTGCCTCATCATTATCAACCATAAGGATCAACAACAATATTGGAGCCTCAAATTTGAAAATAGGGTGGATTTAGAAGATGCAGCGATAGCTTACATTATGAACCATTTTGCGAATATTGCTAGGGAAAAATAAACTTGGAGACCTCAACTCCAAGGCGTAGTGTTCAAAACCCTTGACTTAATCAGTGCCATGCATGAACTCACCTCTGAAGTAGCAGCTGGCATTGATGGCTATCCTGTTGACAAAGGTCTGTTCCTTTATACATCAATTTGGGATAATTTTCTTTTTGGGTATAACTGGAAGAAGGTTGCTAATTTTGATATGTGTGAGAGGATTTAATGATATGAAATATATCTGTCTCGGTGATTGATCAAGTACTTTATTGTTAATTGAACCATTTTTTGATTATTCAGTGATGACTTATTTGATACGACCATATGGGTATGTTCCAAGCTGTATATCAATCAAGCCGCTTCGTTGCATCACCTTCAACTCCTCATGCTGCAGCTACTATTAAAAGCCCCTTGGATAAAAAAAAAAAAAAAAAAAAACCATGACTGGAGGGCTTGGCGTCCAAAAGCTTACCACAAAGGTAAAGGCGGATTCTTGCATGAACAACTTAATTTTTATATACAAAAAAAAAGGAAAATGCAGAACCTGGTATCAAAAGGTCCATTTCCTAATGTCGTATGTTGGTTCTGTGGTATCCGTTTTTATTTTTTTGTTTTATTTTCGGAATGTTATCTCAACTCTTATATGGTTCATCCTAGCTAGCTATACTACAATTTTGAAAGTTTAGTAGATGCTACGGCATTACACGGGAGCTATGCCGGATGGGTTCATTACATGAATTTAACTAAAAGAAAAATAATCTGATTTATGTAGTGCCAACGGATGAAAAATGGTGATAATGCCGGAGAGCGCAATCCACACCCCACCGTTTTTTAGCGCGAACCACTTCTCTCAGCCTTCAATCCAATTGCCATGTCCAGGTATCCCTTCTTTTTGTTTTGCTTTTATTTGAGTTTTTTTAAGTTATGGGGTTTGTTAGATTTGGTCATTTATATTGCTTTTGAGATTGTTCTAGAGTTTGAGTTGTAACTATTCATTCGTCATGTTGTGTTTGAGAAATTTTTGTTTTTCCAATAGAGATCGATTTAATTAGTTCTTCTTACACCTCTAACTTGATGAAAGTTGGAGCCCTTGATAATGGGTTAAATAGATTTAGTGAATATTTGAGGGATCAATAGTTTGTCTAAAATTATCAAGAGCTCGAACAACGAAATATTTTGGTCCATGGACCTGTCTGTTATAATTCAAAGAGTAGTTTTATTGTTCACAAAACTTGCTTGCTAGCTTAATTTGCTTTAATTTCATGTTATTGTCATTAATCACGACTTCATAATATTTGGTTTTAGAAATGGTGGTGAATGGGAGTGTGTTGCTTGCTGGCAGTTTGTTTGCTAGCTTAATTTGCTTTAATTTCATGTTATTGTCATTAATTATGACTTCCTAATATTTGGTTTTAGAAATGAGTGTTTTAGAAATGGATGTGAACGGGAGGTGTTGCTTGCAGGCAGCTTGCTTACTTGGTGATAGCTTAATTTGCTTGCTTGGAAATACAATCAGATTCTCATTTCAGCCGTACAAGGAACTGTAAGAAAAATGCTTAGTTTTTCCACCATAATTGGACAAGGTTCTCCTTAAGAAAAAAAAGCTTTGATGTACTAATGTTTTATATTGGAATATTTTTATAATTAAATTATCATTTTGGTGTGTGGATATATTATGTAGTGTTCATGGCATTGATTGCCATTGTAATTTTTTATGACAGGTTCAGACAAGTTTCAATATTGAAAAATACAGAGGAAACTCTGTCGAAATTTTGATTTTTAATTGTTCATGACATTGTCATTATAGTCACTTATGTGAATTTCTTATGACATGTTCAGATAAATTATTTTACTCAAAAAATTACATTTTTTTGGATATAATGATGTGTGCATGTCTCTTTCGAAACATCCGTGAATGTAAGATGAAATCTGCAATAGTGTTCATGGCATTGATTGCCATTGTAATTTTTTATGACAGGTTCAGACAAGTTTCAATATTGAAAAATAAAGAGGAAACTCTGTCGAAATTTTGATTTTTTAATTGTTCATGACATTGATTGTCATTATAGTCACTTATGTGAATTTTCTTATGACATGTTCAGATAAATTATTTTATTCAATAAATGACATTTTTTTGGATATAATGATATTGTGTGCATGTTTCTTTTCGAAACATCCGTGAATGTAGGATGAAATCTGCAATAGTGCCAACGGCACGGGTATTACACTAGTCTATAATAAGGCAGAAGTTTGAAAGCGCCAATAAAAATTTAAAATCTACATGAGAATTTAAAAAATGCATGTCTTATCACAATTATCAATCTTGCTTGTCATACAAAATCAATAAATTCGACTGGCCGGGTATGTCATACATGACTAAAAATTCATGTTTTACTGTTATTAAAGGGTTTAATATATTCTAATGTCCTAATTATTAATTATACGCGTTAAGTTATTTATTAATTAGCGAACCTATTAATGCCATGCACTTGAATGGAAGTTGTATGAAGAATGAAGTTTCCTTGCCGGCACGAAGGAATTAGGGTAAGTTGCATCGAAATAACAAAGTATGGTTTTGTCTCCTACAAGCTAACAAATGAGAAGGAAATTAATGGTATCGTAGTTCATTTGTATTGTCTGTCAGCAAGTACACAATACTAACTAATTAGAGTATTATATTATAGTAAACATCACAAATATACTTGAAGATACCTAACTCCATGACAATGACAAGAAAACACTGATCAATCATTTTCCATTTTCCTGCAGAATTTGCAAGGGGGTTTCACACAAACTAGCTGATTCCAAAATTTACGCGTTGAAAGGTATTTATGTTTATTTTTTATTTGAAATCAGAAATGTGTTTGTGTAATTAATTAATGGAACCACATATTGTTGTAAACTAGTGTAATACCCGTGCTGTTGGCACTATTGCAGATTTCATCCTACATTCACGGATGTTTCGAAAGAAACATGCACACAATATCATTATATCCAAAAAAATGTCATTTATTGAATAAAGTAATTTATCTGAACATGTCATAAGAAAATTCACATAAGTGACTATAATGACAATCAATGTCATGAACAATTAAAAAATCAAAATTTCGACAGAGTTTCCTCTGTATTTTTCAATATTGAAACTTGTCTGAACCTGTCATAAAAAATTACAATGGCAATCAATGCCATGAACACTATTGCAGATTTCATCTTACATTCACGGATGTTTCGAAAGAGACATGCACACATCATTATATCCAAAAAAAATGTAATTTTTTGAGTAAAATAATTTATCTGAACATGTCATAAGAAAATTCACATAAGTGACTATAATGACAATGTCATGAACAATTAAAAAATCAAAATTTCGACAGAGTTTCCTCTATATTTTTCAATATTGAAAATTGTCTGAACCTGTCATAAAAAATTACAATGGCAATCAATGCCATGAACACTACATAATATATCCACACACCAAAATGATAATTTAATTATAAAAATATTCCAATATAAAACATTAGTACATCAAAGCTTTTTTTCTTAAGGAGAACCTTGTCCAATTATGGTGGAAAAACTAAGCATTTTTCTTACAGTTCCTTGTACGGCTGAAATGAGAATCTGATTGTATTTCCAAGCAAGCAAATTAAGCTATCACCAAGTAAGCAAGCTGCCTGCAAGCAACACCTCCCGTTCACATCCATTTCTAAAACACTCATTTCTAAAACCAAATATTAGGAAGTCATAATTAATGACAATAACATGAAATTAAAGCAAATTAAGCTAGCAAACAAACTGCCAGCAAGCAACACACTCCCATTCACCACCATTTCTAAAACCAAATATTATGAAGTCGTGATTAATGACAATAACATGAAATTAAAGCAAATTAAGCTAGCAAGCAAGTTTTGTGAACAATAAAACTACTCTTTGAATTATAACAGACAGGTCCATGGACCAAAATATTTCGTTGTTCGAGCTCTTGATAATTTTAGACAAACTATTGATCCCTCAAATATTCACTAAATCTATTTAACCCATTATCAAGGGCTCCAACTTTCATCAAGTTAGAGGTGTAAGAAGAACTAATTAAATCGATCTCTATTGGAAAAAACAAAAATTTCTCAAACACAACATGACGAATGAATAGTTACAACTCAAACTCTAGAACAATCTCAAAAGCAATATAAATGACCAAATCTAACAAACCCCATAACTTAAAAAAACTCAAATAAAAGCAAAACAAAAAAGAAGGGATACCTGGACATGGCAATTGGATTGAAGGCTGAGAGAAGTGGTTCGCGCTAAAAAACGGTGGGGTGTGGATTGCGCTCTCCGGCATTATCACCATTTTTCATCCGTTGGCACTACATAAATCAGATTATTTTTCTTTTAGTTAAATTCATGTAATGAACCCATCCGGCATAGCTCCCGTGTAATGCCGTAGCATCTACTAAACTTTCAAAATTGTAGTATAGCTAGCTAGGATGAACCATATAAGAGTTGAGATAACATTCCGAAAATAAAACAAAAAAATAAAAACGGATACCACAGAACCAACATACGACATTAGGAAATGGACCTTTTGATACCAGGTTCTGCATTTTCCTTTTTTTTTGTATATAAAATTAAGTTGTTCATGCAAGAATCCGCCTTTACCTTTGTGGTAAAGCTTTTGGACGCCAAGCCCTCCAGTCATGGTTTTTTTTTTTTTTTTTTTTATCCAAGGGGCTTTTTAATAGTAGCTGCAGCATGAGGAGTTGAAGGTGATGCAACGAAGCGGCTTGATTGATATACAGCTTGGAACATACCCATATGGTCGTATCAAATAAGTCATCACTGAATAATCAAAAAATGGTTCAATTAACAATAAAGTACTTGATCAATCACCGAGACAGATATATTTCATATCATTAAATCCTCTCACACATATCAAAATTAGCAACCTTCTTCCAGTTATACCCAAAAAGAAAATTATCCCAAATTGATGTATAAAGGAACAGACCTTTGTCAACAGGATAGCCATCAATGCCAGCTGCTACTTCAGAGGTGAGTTCATGCATGGCACTGATTAAGTCAAGGGTTTTGAACACTACGCCTTGGAGTTGAGGTCTCCAAGTTTATTTTCCCTAGCAATATTCGCAAAATGGTTCATAATGTAAGCTATCGCTGCATCTTCTAAATCCACCCTATTTTCAAATTTGAGGCTCCAATATTGTTGTTGATCCTTATGGTTGATAATGATGAGGCAGAGTCTGGTGCACATGTCACCCTGTTTCCCCTATTGTAATCCAGCCTTTCTCTTCTAGCAAATAAAGTTCATTTTCAGCTACTATTAAAAAGCTCAATTATGCTCTTAGTTCTAATCTCCATTCATTTTGAGTTAATTAAGCCTCTTCAATAAGATCTAACCAACAATGCTCATTTGTTTGTTCTCAATAAGGTTGTTGAGCTGACCAAAGCGCTGCCTATTCCATTCTTTGCAGCAATTTTTGAGGAGCTTGAGCTTGTTTCCAAAGAAACAAAGCAAGGTGCCCATCATATTGAAGCTCTTTCCAATTGATCTCAAACATTTTGTAGAAATCTTTATCTTCAAACCATATTGTTCCAGACAGAAAGGTCTAGGGTCTAAGGCAGGGGTTGTTGATTGGATGCTCCAAAAGGATTACATGATGAACAGATCCAACAGCAGGAAGGAGGAAATCTTGGAAGGAACCAAATATTCAATCCAGTCTACAGAGAGTGGGGGAGAGTTTGTGATTGGACCAAGTAAATCTACCACCCCCGAGGACAAAATCAGCTAAAAAAATATACTGAAAATCTTTGATGTGAGCAGTTATACTTCCAGCAATGCTTTTCTCATCTACAGAGTACATTGTACTTTAGAATAGAGAGAAAAAAAGTTGGCACTGCTACATAGTACATTGTACTTTAAAGGAATTGTTGAATAATCGCAATTGGGTTTTTCTTTCATTTAAAAAAAACACTTACAATGAATGAGTACAAAGAGTAAATTTCAACAGAGTAAAGAGATTTCAACACCACCACAATGTTTGAGATAAGTTCAACAAATTAAAGATTTTTCAACAGATATATGACAAAGAATTCACTCAAAAATAGTGGTTTGAACACAATGCTCAACACCACAAAAATGTCATCAAGCTCATGCTTCAAACGGTTAAAACAAACACATTCAAACGATAAACCCAAACGGTTTAAAACAAAATCTCATGCTCCACATAGGAAAAATCTCACATAAGCAAGTATCACATCAACCAAAATTGGAAATACCCAAAAATTATAAAAGAAGGATTAGAATCGTACCTTGAGTTTCTTCTCTTTGGTTGCTCTTCGAGTGTTCATGAATGAGTACCACCACCACCACAAAGTTTGAGAATTGCTAGGAGTTGCATGTAGAATGGGTTGCAAGCCTTGAATGCCCTCAGCTCTTGCAGCTCCTTCTACAACCTCCTATTCTCCTCTATCAGTGTTTCACAACATCTCTTCAAGTACTCAAAGTCCACCTCCGTTTGCTTCAAATTTGTTCTGAAAATTTCACAGATTTTCATTGAATCAGAACTAAAATACAAAATTTGAAACACCTATTAAAAGAGATTAACGAAGGTTTGAAAAAACAAATAAAAAATGTACCTTGCTCATCTGTTCCGAAACCAAACTTCTACTTGTCTGGTCTGAGATTCAGCTGTTTTGCTAATTCAAGCTTTTGGTTATGAGATTTCAAACAAATGGCAAATGGGATTAGAGAAATTCACACCAAATCAAATAAACATCATAACTTTTTAGAAAATCAAATAGACATCATAACTTACTGGGTTGAAAGTATTGTGTTCTTTGAAGATTTCTTCAAAAAAATCTGATTGATCTTTGGAGAGTCTAATCTTTGGAGACTCCAACTTCAAAACTCTAGATACAAATGAAATAGCTCTATTTCATTAAAGCAATCTTAAGAGATTGAGGAGAAGAGTGTGAGAGTCATTGCAATCTTCAACCAATCAATCACTCACCAGCTATATTTGCGAAGGCGTCTTCATTTTCCTCTTTGGCTTCACCTCTCCTCCTCCACCAAATAGAAGAATGAAAGGAGAGAGTAAGGAGAAGAGATCTGAAAAAAATAAAAATTAAGAAGAAGAATGATCTTAAGAGCGAAGAGATATGAAAAAAAAAAAAGCAAGTACTCGGATCTGAAAAGTAATACCCGTGCCGTTGGCACTATCGCAGATTACGCAATGTCGAATACTCACAGTTGGGGTTTTATTATATTTAATAAAAAAGGTTCAAAGTATTTTATATCTACCAATCAAATATGACAAACCATCAAAATATAAATCCAGCCCACAAAATTTTCAATATCTCTGCTTTGCTTGTTGTGTAGATCAACCCCAAGTGTGTGTGTTGCTTGTTGTGTTAATCAACCCCAACCCCACACTTCAGTACACACAATCATTTAAAAAAAGTAACAAAAGCAATAGTTGGTAATTCAGATTGTCAATTGTAAATTAAAGCACAAATTGAGTAACCTCTATCAATTGAATGAACCCAAAGAGTAACTGCAGAAAGATAGACTCTTGGGAATTCAGATTCAGTCATGGAAATCAAAGAAATCCCCAATTCTCTCTTGAACAGCAAAAAGTCCAAGATTTAAGCACTCCAAATCCCAAAACATAGAAAGAAGCAACAGAATTAACATGGGTAGAAGAAGTAAATAAAAAAAAACAATTAAATGGCCTTTTGGGGTACCTGTTGTAATCAAACAAAAGCTTGTGTTGGATGAAGCAAAGCCACCGCCAACTCCTTATCTGGATGCGCATGAAACAACAAAGATTTCCCTTCTCAAATATTGGTATGAAAACTCCAGATCCAAATATTGGTATGAAAACAGTGAAAGTCCAAACCTCTTCTCAAATGAATCGACCATATAGGGGAATTTAGGTTGGATGCCTATAGCTTTCCATAGCCACCTATTTCCTAAGAGTACTTTGTCCACAGAATTTAGGAGCTCTATCTCCGCAGCCTTGGATATGATACTCTAAGGGTATCTCAGAAATTAGTACCTCTGGAGGTTCCCAGGGATTGTCCGCATTTTCTTCAAACACATCAGGCTGTCATCACCGACATCCCTTCGACGTTGCACATGTCGACTCAGAATCAGTGAATGGACATGGAGATACACAGATTCTTCTAGAATGATGTATTGTATATTTTTGTCAAAGAAGTATGGAGTATACCTGAAAGAAGTGAGAAGTATGGTTCACAACAAAAAAGAGCAGTTTTAAGCATATATTTAAGCACATCATAGAAGTTGGAAAAGGTGAATCATGAAAAATGGATAACAATGGAACAACTTATGAAAATGAAAACCAAAATAAAAAAACAACAAAATTGAAGCAAGAATGAGCTTGTATAGATGCTAAGACCCACCAAGTAAAAGTCATTATTAAACCTACAAACTAAACCTAGCTCCCATTCAAAGCAAGAAACTCATAAACTAATCAACAAATACAAAAGTAAATACGAATAAAAAAATCATACAGCAGAACATTGATAAGTAAACACTTTTGAACTTGCATACCACTTAATTCCGTCATTAGTAGCTATTGCAATATCCAAGTTATCAGCTTTAACAAAAGAGAGCAGTTTTTAAGCATATTATAGAAGTTGGAAAAGGTGAATCATGAAAAATGGATAACAATGGAACAACTTATGAAAATCAAAATCAAAATAAAGAACAACAAAATTGAAGCAAGAATGAGCAAAATTGAAGCAAGTACTCAGAACTGCTACTACCTATCCGAAATCCCAATAGTACTCCAATCACCACCCCAATTGAAATCCCCATTATCAGCTTTGCTACCTTAATGATTACAGTTACTCAACGATTATCAAATTATCTGAAACCCCATCCAAATACGTGCAAAAAACCATCAACCAATTCATTAGTTATCAAAAACCTTCTAAATCAAAAACCCATTTCACCTCTTCTAAACCAAGGAAAAACGTCTAGAAACTCAACCCATTGCACCACAGAGTTAACAATCTTCAAATGAAATTAAAAAAAAAAAAAAAAAAAAAACAGAACCCCAATAGCAAATGAACCCCAACAGAGAATGAAAAAGCTAAGACAACAATAAACCCTACTTGCACACCAAATATTTGAAGAAAATGAACCTGTATTGAAGAGGAGATCGAAAATTCGAAACCCTACTTGACCAAATCGAAATCATGAAGAATGGTTATTGAAAAGGAGAATCGAAAATTCTCTAATAGCAAATCGAAAATTCGAAACCCTACTTGACCAAATCGAAACCCTAATAGCAAAGAAGAGAATGGAAGAAGAAGAAGAAGAAGAGAAACACACCTCTGATGAGAATCGAAGAATTGAAGAATGGGTATTGAGCTTCTTCAAATCTTACCTTCCTTCAAGACCTTCTTCATTGCCTGAAAAAAAAAAAAAAAAAAAACCAAACTGGGATGTTACCTTCAGATCTGAAGAAGACGAAGAAAAAGAAGAGGAGGAGGAGATGTAAAGAAGAAGAAGGATGTTACCTTCTCATACTTGTCCTTCTTCTTCTCTTCTTCTCTGCTTGGTGGGAGGGGTTTGGGTAGAGGAAGAGAGGGGAAAGGAGGGGGGAGAGGAAAGCATCGGGTTTTTTTTTTTTTTTTTTTTTTTTTTTTTCACTTAGCATCTGCCAATGACATAAAAATGCCATGTAGGACATTCTCTCACAAAATACTGTTCATGAACAGTAAATAAACCCATCTGAAATGTTAGATAGAACTCCTACTACCTATCCGAAGTATGGAGTATACCTGAAAGAAGTGAGAAGTATGGTTCACAACAAAAAAGAGCAGTTTTAAGCATATATTTAAGCACATCATAGAAGTTGGAAAAGGTGAATCATGAAAAATGGATAACAATGGAACAACTTATGAAAATGAAAACCAAAATAAAAAACAACAAAATTGAAGCAAGAATGAGCTTGTATAGATGCTAAGACCCACCAAGTAAAGTCATTATTAAACCTACAAACTAAACCTAGCTCCCATTCAAAGCAAGAAACTCATAAACTAATCAACAAATACAAAAGTAAATACGAATAAAAAAATCATACAGCAGAACATTGATAAGTAAACACTTTTGAACTTGCATACCACTTAATTCCGTCATTAGTAGCTATTGCAATATCCAAGTTATCAGCTTTAACAAAAGAGAGCAGTTTTTAAGCACATTATAGAAGTTGGAAAAGGTGAATCAGGAAAAATGGATAACAATGGAACAACTTATGAAAATCAAAATCAAAATAAAGAACAACAAAATTGAAGCAAGAATGAGCAAAAATTGAAGCAAGTACTCAGAACTGCTACTACCTATCCGAAATCCCAATAGTACTCCAATCACCACCCCAATTGAAATCCCCATTATCAGCTTTGCTACCTTAATGATTACAGTTACTCAACGATTATCAAATTATCTGAAACCCCATCCAAGTACGTGCAAAAAACCATCAACCAATTCATTAGTTATCAAAAACCTTCTAAATCAAAAACCCATTTCACCTCTTCTAAACCAAGGAAAAACGTCTAGAAACTCAACCCATTGCACCACAGAGTTAACAATCTTCAAATGAAATTAAAAAAAAAAAAAAAAAAACAACAGAACCCCAATAGCAAATGAACCCCAACAGAGAATGAAAAAGCTAAGACAACAATAAACCCTACTTGCACACCAAATATTTGAAGAAAATGAACCTGTATTGAAGAGGAGATCGAAAATTCGAAACCCTACTTGACCAAATCGAAATCATGAAGAATGGGTATTGAAGAGGAGAATCGAAAATTCTCTAATAGCAAATCGAAAATTCGAAACCCTACTTGACCAAATCGAAACCCTAATAGCAAAGAAGAGAATGGAAGAAGAAGAAGAAGAAGAAGAAGAAGAAGAAGAGAAACACACCTCTGATGAGAATCGAAGAATTGAAGAATGGTATTGAGCTTCTTCAAATCTTACCTTCCTTCAAGACCTTCTTCATTGCCTAAAAAAAAAAAAAAACCAAACTGGGATGTTACCTTCAGATCTGAAGAAGACGAAGAAGAAGAAGAGGAGGAGGAGATGTAAAGAAGAAGAAGGATGTTACCTTCTCATACTTGTCCTTCTTCTTCTCTTCTTCTCTGCTTGGTGGGAGGGGTTTGGGTAGAGGAACAGAGGGGAAATGAGGGGGGAGAGGAAAGCATCGGGGTTTTTTTTTTTTCACTTAGCATCTGCCAATGACATAAAAATGCCATGTAGGACATTCTCTCACAAAATACTGTGCATGAACAGTAAATAAACCCATCTGAAATGTTAGATAGATGTTGTAAAAAATTCAAATTAAAAGATAGGAACGAAGGTACCAATTGTTCTTGGGTTGAGTCGCGGACTAGGTCGCTCTCTTTAAGACGTTTCGCGGCTCTGCCCAAAAATATGCAAGCAATCTAGTAGCCCCGCCGTCCCCAGGATAAAATAGCCCAGAATCTTCTCTGTCTCGTTCAAACAATTGTCTGTTGATGAACGGAATACTATCCACCCTTAATCTCTTGTTTGCTCGGAATCACCAATACAAAGCATATAATTCAACAAAACGAAAAACACTTCTTTGATTGAAATACTAAACGAAATAACTGATTGCAAAAAGAGGAAAAGTCTTGTTCTCTCTGATTGCAAAAAGAAATACTCTTGTTTGCAAAATGCTTTGTAAATTTTTTCTTGTGTTTGTAAACTCTGACTTTGTGTTGAATTTATAGGGAGAAAACACATTCGTTGAAATACGAAATCACAACTAGATACATCGCGTGGAGAACGTAATTAAAAAGAAACATGGAAAATGTGTCGGTTTTAAGAAAGCGTCTAGATACATGGACAAAATCCCTTTGAGATGCAATGACATAACAATTGCGTGGAAAACGTCAGAGAATACTGTGGCGCAATGTATGATGAACAGTCTCCCTTCTCTGATTCAAAAATATTTTCGTTTAAATAATTTTTCAGTAAAAAGAATGGGTTGATCTCTAAATGACCCGACCGGGACAATCTCTCCTCCTCACAAAAGTGTGGTACACCCAAGGGGTCCAAGCCCAAGTCCAAACAATCTCCTTATAAACTCTTCTACAATGAGTTGTATAAAAGATGTGGAATTAAAATTAGAGAGCGATCCAGAGATCAAAACCAGGCACACACCCTTTTTCTTTTATTTTAAAAAACCATATTTCCAACAATCCCCCACTTGGATTTTTAAAAACAATTTTCATCATGCAATCTAAAAAATATAAGATTGTGCATAAACAAAAATGTCTTTTGACTTGAACTCTTGCGTAGTGTTCATGCTTTAGATTATACTAGAGTAACTCATAGTTTTGAACTCTATCTCTAACAGACATTACACGCACAACCTTACCAGGGTGAAGTCTAAAAATCATGTGCCTTACGGCCATGCACGTATATCCCAGTATAGTGAGGCTCTAGGAATTTTGCCCACAAATTCCATAGGAAGCGGCCAAACTTCTACAATCACTTAGGTGAGTCTATCAAGAATACTCCTGTAGCTAGGTACTCTACTCCACATAGAGTATAGATCTCATTAAGAGTTTTTAACTCATCCTACTATCGCTTCAGGAACTCATGCTTTAATCTAGAAATGAGATTGCTATTATGTCAGCATGATTCACTTCATATCATTCACGACTTGTTATTACCCATTGAACCTATTTCTTGGGATTTCCAGTCTATAGGTTGGGTTACCGTCATGAATAGCTCATCAATCTAAGGGCATTAATCCCATTCCTTTTGAGGTTTTGAAAACCTTCTCTCTAACTAATCCTTTCGTCAAAGGATTAGCCAAGTTCTCATCAGTTCGTACATGATCCACTCTAACAACACCGGTAGATAGAAACTCTCTAACTGTATTGTGCTTACGACGTGTTTGTCGTCTCTTGCCGTTATAATAACGGTTCTGAATTTTTGCAATAGCCGCGGGTACCATCGCAATGGATCAAGATAGCTGGAATCGATCTTTCCCATAAAGGGATCTCTGCTAGCAGGTTTCTTAACCAACCTGCTTCTTCACTAGCCATGGCTAGTGCTATCATCTCTTACTCCGTCGTGGACTGTGTCAGAATGGTTTGTTTCTTTGATTTTCAAGAAACAGCTCCACCAGCTATACTGAAAATATAGCCACTGGTGGCTTTGGAGTCATCTGAGAGGGTATTCCAATCAGCAGCGCTATATCCTTCAAGGACAACGGAAAACTTCTGATAATGTAATCCGAGGTTCTTAGTCCTCTTCAGGTACCTCATGACCCTTTCAATTGCATGCCAATGATGTATACTAGGTCTACTGGTAAATCTGCATAGTAATCCCACGACATAAGCTATGTCGGGTCTAGTGCAATCGGTAGCATATCTAAGACTACCAATGATGCTCGCATACTCAGATTGTCTAACACCGTTACCGGTGTTCTTGAACATCTTTACACAAGGATCATAAGGAGTACATGCAGATTTACAGTCAGAGTAATTATATTTATTTAGGATCTTCTCTATATAGTGTGATTGATCCAAAGAAATTCCCTTTTCAGACCTAGTAATCTTGATACCAAGGATTACACTTGTTTCTCCAAGGTTTTTCATATCAAAGTTCGCACGCAATAAAGCTTTCACTTTATTCACTGCATGGATATTATAACCAAAGATAAGCAAGTCATCCACATATAGACATATAATAGTGCAAATGTCATTTTCAGATTTAAAATAAATGCATTTGTCACTTTCGTTCACTTTAAAGTCATGTGCGATAACAAGATTATCAAATTTTTCATGCCATTGCTTTTTAGCTTATTTCAAACCGTAAAGTGATTTATCAAGTTTGCAAACTTTATGTTTTTCCCTAGAATAACAAAACCTTCAGGTTGGTCCATGTAAATTTATTTTTCCAAATCACCATTAAGAAACGCAGTCTTAACGTCCATTTGGTGCAATACTAGATTATGTATTGCAGCAAGAGAAATTAACACTCGAATAGATATAATCCTGGTAACAAGAGAATATGTGTCAAAGAAGTCAACATTTTCTCTCTGTCTATACCCTTTGGCTACAAGACGAGCCTTAAACTTTTCAACATTACCATCGGCTTTCAATTTCTTTTTAAATACATATTTACATCCTATTGTCTTGCAGCCTGGTGGCAAATCAACTAAATGTCAGGTTCTATTAGACTCAAGAGAGTGCATTTCATCATCAATAGCCTCTTCCCCAAAATTGGCATCTATAGAGGATAAAGCTTCTTGAAAACTAAGGGGATCCTCCTCAACTGAAAAGACATAGTAATCAGAGCCAAAGTTTTTAGAAGTTCGTTTACGTTTACTTCTCCTAGTCTCAGATTCTGTGGCTTTATCTGTTTCATTCATTCTGATCAAAGGCACGTTATTTGAGGATGTACCCCCACTATTCCTCAAAATAAAAGGAAATTTATCTTCATAGAAATCAACGTCGTTTGATTCTATAATAACGTGATCATTAAGATTATAGAATCTATAAGCTTTGTTGTTCATGGCATTATCATATGAATACACATTCATATGCCCTACTGGCAAGCTTATTCCTTTTAGGATCAGGAATTCTAACATAAGCCAAACAACCCCAAGTTTTCAAATATGACAAGTTTGGTTGTCTATTTTTCAAAATCTCATAAGGAGAGGTTTTACTTTTCGATTTTGGGACTCTATTTAGCACGTAACAGATCGTCAAAATAATTTCTCCCCACCAGTGCGATGCAACACCGGAGTTAAGTAGAATGGCAACTACTAACTCAGTAAGAGTTCTATTTTTCCTTTCAGCTTTGCCATTTATCTAAGGAGAATACGGTGTAGTTTTTTCATGAATTATTCCTTGAGAATTATAAAACTCTATGAAAGTACTGCTATCATATTCAGTGCCTCTATCACTCCTAAGTCTCTTAATCTTTCTATTATATTGATTTTCAACTTCGGTTAAAAATAATTTAAACATGTCAAAGACTTCACTCTTATTTTTCATTAAGTAGACGAATGTGTGATCAGAACAATTATCAATAAACGTAATAAAATAACATTTTTCATTTCTAGTCAAAACACCATCAAGTTCACATATATCTGAGTGTATCAAATCTAAGGGTTCAGATTCTCTAACAACAGATTTATGTGGTGTTTTGGTTATCTTAACTTGGCTACAATAGTTGCACTTTTCAAAATCATTTAAGGACAATTTTGGAATTAGTTCTAAGTTACTCATGTTTTTAATAATACGCTTATTAACATGACAGAGTCTAGCATGCCAAATATTAAAAGTACACAACATGTAAGCAGAACTAGAAATTTTATTTACATCAACATTTAACTTAAACATTTCATCAGTAGCATACCCTTTCCCCACAATACATTATTCTTTGTGATAGTATATAAATCAACCCCTATAATTTGAATAAACCCAGCCTTGTTCAGAAGGCAACCAAAGACTAAGCTCTTCCTCATCTCTGGAGTATGCAAGACATCCTTCAGGATAACAGTCTTTCCAGAGGAAAACTTCAGTTCTACTACTCTAGTTCCAGCAACGATAGTGGAGTGAGAATCACCCAACAACACTTTATTGTCCTCAGCTTCATAATAGGACTTGAACATTTCTCGATCATAACAGACATGTCGAGAAGCACCAGTGTCAACCCACCATCCCTCGGATCCACCAACAAAGTTGATCTCAGAGATCATGGCAATAAGTTGATCTTCGGTTAGATTCGCCTGTGGTGCGGATGAGATCCGTTCTGGCAGTTCCTGGCCATATGCCCTGGCCTACCACAGATGTAGCACAGGAACTGTGCTGATTCAGTCTTTGAGGGATGTTTTTTTCCATTCTGATTTCGCGGAGGGTTCTGATTCTGATGGTTGCGGTTCTGGTTGTTCCGGTTCTGATTGTTCCGATTTTTATTGTGACTCTGATTTTTCATTGTCTTTCCATTGGGTTTCAGAGACACAGGGGTAGATTTCTTCGGGTTTGAAATAATCAGAACTTCATCTTTCTATCTTGTTTTCGGGCTTCCTCCTCAATTCGAAGTCGGGTAATCAAGCTTTCTAGGGAAAATTCTTTGGTTTTATGCCTAAGGATATTCTTAAAATCTTTCCAGCTAGGGGGCAATTTGTCTATCACAACAGCTACCTGAAATTGCTCATCTAAAGTCATCCCCTCATATATAATTTCATGAACAATCTTTGAAGCTCGTGTGATTGGGTTTTCACAGACTTATCATCAGTCATTTGGAATTTCAGATAACGACTGACAACATATTTCTTTGTTCCAGCATCCTCAGTGTCATATTTTTTTCCTAAGGGCTTCCCAAATATCCTTAGCGGTTTTTTCAGAACAATAATAATCATATAGATCACCAGAAAGACCATTCAAGATAAAAAATTTACACAAAAAATCATCTTCAATCCAACGATCTAATTCTTTGGTGTGAGTTTCATTGGGTTCAGCAGGCAATTTTGGTTTTTCAGTATTACAAATATAAGCAACCTTTTGTGTCGTTAAGAAGAACAACATCTTTTGTCTCCATCTTTTAAAATGTTGGCCCTCAAAGCGAAATGGCATGTTAAGGTCTTTTGCAGCAAGTTCAGTAATTGTAGTCATGACAGAAATGATCATCTTAAAATTGTTGTAAATGCTGTAAAAAAAATTCAAATTCAAAGATAGGAACGAATGTACCAATTGTTTTTGGGTTGAGTCGCGGACTAGGTCGCTCTCTTTAAGACATTTCACGACTCTGCCAAAAAATGTGCAAGCAGTCTAGTAGCCCCGCCGTCCCTAGGATAAAACAGCCCAGAATCTTCTCTGTCTCGTTCAGACAATTGCACTGTTGATGAATGGAATACTATCCACCCTTAATCTCTTGTTTGCTCGGAATCACCAATACAAAGCATATAATTCAACAAAACGAAAAACACTTCTTTGATTGAAATACTAAACGAAATAACTGATTGCAAAAAAGGAAAAGTCTTGTTCTCTCTGATTGCAAAAAGAAATACTCTTGTTTGCAAAATGCTTTGTAAATTTTTTCTTGTGTTTGTAAACTCTGACTTTGTGTTGAATTTATAGGGAGAAAACACATTCGTTGAAATACGAAATCACAACTAGATACATCGCGTGGAGAACATAATTAAAAAGAAACATGGAAAACGTGTGGGTTTTAAGAAAGCGTCTAGACACATGGACAAAATCCCTTTGAGATGCAATGACATAACAATTGCGTGGAAAACGTCAGAGAATACTGTGGCGCAACGTATGGCGAACAGTCTCCCTTCTCTGATTCAAAAATATTTTCGTTTAAATAATTTTTTAGTAAAAAGAATGGGTTGATCGACCGGACAATCTCCCCTCCTCACAAAAGTGTGGTACCCCCAAGGGGTCCGAGCCGAAGTCCAAACAATCTCCTTATAAACTCTTCAACAATGAATTGCATAGAAGATGTGAGACTAAAATTAGAGAGAGAGATTTAGAGATCAAAACCAGGTACACACCCATTTTCTTTTATTTTAAAAAACCATATTTCCAATACATATATATTTGATCAGTAAGACTAGCCAATTTATAATTAAGTTTGTATAATCTGGAATCATACAGTTTTGTAAAAAGTTTTATCTGAATGTAATAAGTTTCACCTATATGATGTTTTCTTGAATTTGGCTTGACGCATTGACATTGTTGTCTTCATTTAACATACAATGTTAGGAAAACTGGGGGTTTCATATTTAACTTTGATGAAAGTGTTGATTGTACAGTATTTTTGTTTCAATCACAGAATTTCAATGAATTTGAGTGACTGAATTTTGATGTAAGCTAGGACTTGAGGCACTGGGGAGACACTTTTTTATTTTATTTTATTTTATTTTTGTAGCAAAGCACCCTAGAGAATCGAAGCTTTTCTCTTTTAGTCTTTAAGTTATTATTTTACTTTTTATGAAACTCATTGCTTCTTTCTCGATTCAGGTTGTGTTCGGTTTGGCAATCCCAAGTTGCAATGCTAGTGTAAGAAAATACCAGGGAGTTGAAGGGCAAAGAGGAGAATTCAAAAAGTTTTTGTCATCGTGGTCGTGAAAACCCCAAAATAGAAATAATAGCCCATATTTTTTGTAGGGTATAAATAAAATTCGTTTTAATTTAGGTACTTGTGATCTAAGCTGCTATATTGCATGATCTCAATTAATCTTTATAAAAATAAAAATAAATAAACATGGTTACACATGTTAACTGGCTTTTCGTTGTACATAAGCAAAACCCCCAAAAACAATAACAAAATAGCAAATAATAGTGCAAAGTAAGCCAAGGCTGAGGCTCCAATGTCAGTTGACTTGAAGAGTTTATGGCATATCTTCTTTGTGATCCTTAGTTTTTTTCATTTAAATACCCCATGGACTCTGCTATATATCTCATCTACACTTCCTCCTCTCTCCCAACTAAGAAGGGAGAAGCAAAAGGTGATGAAGGAACGTACTCTATGTTTCTTGCTTTGTTCAACTCTTTTATTATGTTCAAACAACACTTAATTAGTAGTCTAACTATTTTACTTGATAACTAAACAGGTTGAGTTCTTAATTAGTAGTCTAATTATTCCAAAACCAAAAGGAATTTGTGTTTGTCCTTTGTTTATTCCCATTGTTCTTCATTAGTTTGTCTCTTTTATATGGTATTCATCTATTGAAGTCAGCTAGTGGTGGTGGTTTTCATTGCTGAGGTTCAAAGGATCTCCAGATTCCCTTCCTATTCTTTTCATGAGAAAATCAGAAGAACAGTGAGAGCTGGCCATAAATATTCTATTAAATCAATAAAAATACCCTTTCATTACGATCACAAATCTCAATTAAAGTGTATCATTTTGATATTAAGGTCTTGACATATGACCTTGGAAGGTCAACCAGACATGTATCATTCTTCAGGAGTTTGCAGCCTTCTCCTCATTAGGAAAAAAAAAGACCTTAATAAAATAGATTATAATTATGTTCTACTGCATATATAAAACCAAGCAGTAGCCATTATGGTTGAGTTCAAGTAATTGTTTAACAAAAAAGTCTACAAATTTATATAATCATTTGATGAATGTCACTGATCCCTCTTTCTTTATTCTCATCTTGCAGTACATATCTTAATCATTAAATAGGTAAAAGAAGACTAGTTTGAGATAACAATGGCTGGAGATCAGTTGCAGTGCTTAATGCACTCGATGTTGCGAAAACACAGTTGTACCATTTCGCAGCAATTGTCATTGCTGGTATGGGTTTCTTCACTAATGCTTACGATCTGTTTTGCATCTCATTGGTGACAAAGTTGCTCAGGCGCATATACTACCACAAAGATGGCTCAGAAAAGCCAGGGTCATTGCCACCAAATGTGGTTGCCACTGTCAATGGTGTTGCCCTTTGTGGCACACTTGCTGAACAGCTTTTCTTTGGTTGGCTCGGTGATAAAATGGGCCGAAAGCGGGTCTACGGAATGACCCTCATGGTTATGGTTATTTGCTCAGTCGTTCGGGTCTTTCCTTCTCAAGTGAACCAACAGCTGTCATGACTACTCTATGTTTCTTTCGTTTCTGGCTAGGTTTTGGCATTGGTGGTGACTATCCTCTTTCGGCCACTATCATGTCTGAGTATGCCAACAAGAACACCCGTGGCGCTTTCATTGCTGCTGTTTTTGCAATGCAAGGTTTCAGAATTTTAGGTGGTGGGATGGTTGGAATCATCATATCTGCTGCATTCAAAGCCAAGTATGATGTTCCACCATATGAAGTTGATGCACTCGGATCAACTGTTCCATAGGCTGATTATGTGTGGCGTCTTATATTGATGTTCGGAGCACTGCCTGTTGAATATTACATTGCCAACCAAAATAGAAAAATATAGAATAATCTAGAAAGTCCCGGAGTGTACTAGAAGATTCCGGAAGGGTCCGGAAGAATATGGAAAATTGTGGAACACACCGGAGTATTCCGAAAGAGTCCGAAACATTATGGAGAACTCATAAACGTCCTAGAAGAGTCTAGGACCTTATAGTATGTACTAGGTCATCCTAGAGCCTAGTGGAGACATGTACTTAGTACTAGAGCATGGTAGAATACTCTAGAAGTCTTTGTATCTAGAGAAGTTCTTGTGTAGGCTTGAGTTTGTAAGAATTCTCTAGATCACTCATGTACTTATCTAGTAACTAGTAGGATCTAGAACATTCCCATAAGGAGGTGGAAGGTTAAGCTAAGTAGTATAAATAGGAAAGGGGATCATTTGTTTCATGTAACACACAAGAAAGCATCCTACTAAGGAGAGATCCCAAGATAGAATTAAAGAGAGTGTTCCTTTTGTAAAGCTATCTAGTTCAATAAAATAGTTTGTTCTTAAGTCCCTTGTGAGTTCTTATCAAAGTCCCTCTTCAAAGTTTTTTGTGTCGAGTGCTTCTTTGATTTATATAGTTAAGGCTATTATATTGTTGCGTATTCATTATAATACCAACCATATTGTAGCCCAATTTATCCCCAACATTTGGTATCAGAGCGAGTTCAATCCAATACAACTATCAAAGTCTCTTGGTGTTACTCTGTCCAAGGTATTTGTAAAATCATGGCAGATTTTACTATGTCCATTGAGAAGCTCAATGGTAACAACTATGGATCATGGAGTACTCGTATGAAATTCTATCTGCTTGGACAAGATTTATGGGATATTGTCAATGGAAGTGACACAACACCACCAAGGGAGCCAAGAAGCACAATCTCAACCTCGGAGACGACACCATCGACACCGGCACGACAAGAAGGTCCTGCTCAAAAATCCGACCCTGACGAGTTGAAGAAATGGAAGGTTAAGGCTGGTAAAGCCATGTATGCCTTAAAGTAGCTGTTGAAGATGAATTCTTGGAGCGGATTAAAGATGCTAGAACGCCGAAGGAAGCGTGGGACACTTTGGCATCAATCTTTGCAAAGAAAAATGATGCGAAGTTACAAAGGCTCGAAAATGAGCTTTTGGGAATCTTCCAGAGGAATATGTCAGTGAGTGAATATTTCTCAAAAGTGAAGTCTTTGTGTGACGAGATTTCGAAGCTAGATCCGGAGAATGGTATTACACAAACAAGGATGAAACGAATTATCATCCATGGGTTGAAGCCGGAGTACAAGAGTATTGTCACGGCAACTCGGGGCTGGGCCACCGAACCAACATTAGCAGATCTTGAGAATTTGCTAATTAATGAAGAGGATCTAGAGAAATCCATGTCTAGCAAAGCTACCTCCCAAGAAGAAACTGCCTTGTTCACTAATAACAGAGGTCGACGAGGACGAGGTCAAGGTAGAGGACGTGGTGTAGGGAGATTCAACAATGAAGATCAAGATGAACGACAGAGTCATGGTAGAGGTTACCAGTCAGGGGGAGCTCGAGGAACACAAAATAGAGGAAGAAACCAGAACAAATGGCAACCAAAACATTGGCAAAGTGGTGAATGTTTTAATTGCGGAAAGAAGGGACACTACGCAAGGGATTGTTGGTCTAAGAAAGTTGAAGGAAATATTGCAACTTCCTCCAAGAATCAGAGTCATGGAGAAAAAGATTGGGACTTAGATACATCCTTCATTGTGGAGGAGGTTCATGTTGATACACAAGAGTTACAAGAAAAGCTTCAAATGAAGTTAAAAGACTCAAGTGAATTGGAGGAACGAAGGTCCACAACAGATGGGGAATCCCAAGAGCAAGAGCTGCAATCCAAAACAAGAAGTCCTTGGAAGACAGGCATACATGAGACACCAGAGGAGGTGCATATTAGTCAGCCAGAGATGCAACAGGAAGAGCAGGCACAAGGTGAGTTGCGAAGGTCTACAAGAGTGAGAAGACCAAATCCAAAGTACATAGATGTTGCCTATGCTGAGCTCAAAGAACCAACTACCTTCCAAGAAGCCTCAAAGATTCTAGAGTGGAGAAAGGCTATGGAAGAGGAGATTATGACCCTGAAGCAGAATCAAACATGGGATTTAGTACCAAAGCCTGAAGGCGTGAAACCAATATCCTGCAAATGGGTTTACAAGTTGAAGATTCGCCCTGATGGAACGATAGAGCGATACAAGGCTCGGTTGGTTGCTCGTGGGTTTTCTCAAGAGTATGGCATTGATTACGGTGAGACATTTAGTCCGGTGGCTAAGATTACTACCGTACGAGTCTTACTAGCCATTGCAGCTAGTAAATCATGGATATTGTGGCAGATGGATGTGAAGAATGCTTTTCTACATGGAGAGCTTGATCAGGACATCTATATTGATCAACCTCAAGGATTTATCAATCATGAGAAGCCAGAGTATGTGTGCAAGTTGAAGAAAGCACTATATGGCTTAAAACAAGCACCAAGAGCTTGGTACGGGAAGATTGCAGAATTCCTAGTTCAAAGTGGTTATCATGTTGCCCCAGCAGATTCGAGCTTATTCGTGAAAGCTCAAGGAGGTAAGCTAGCAATTGTACTTGTATATGTGGATGACTTAATTATCACTGGAGATAATACCAGCGAAATCCAACGAACAAGGGAGAACCTGTCAGTACAATTCCAAATGAAGGAGCTTGGAGAGTTGAAATACTTTCTCGGTTTGGAAGTCGAAAGAACCGATAATGGCATATTCCTTTGTCAACGGAAGTATGCAAGAGATCTACTTTAAAAGTTTCGAATGCTCGAGTGCAAGCCAATATCAACACCAATGGAGTCGAACTTGAAGCTATGCACCGATAAGGGAAAGGAGTTGGAAGATACAACAATGTATCGCCAAATAGTAGGTAGTCTTATCTACCTAACTCTATCTAGACCAGATATTTCATTTGCCGTCGGAGTCGTCAGCAGGTTCATGCAAACTCCAAGAAAGCCACATCTAGAAGTCGTGAGAAGAATCATGAGGTATATCAAGGGCACACAGGAATTGGGACTCTTCTACGAAAAAGAGTACAATGTAAGATCATTGGTTATTGTGATGCCGACTACGCTGGAGATCATGATACTCGCCGCTCAACTACAGGTTATCTTTTCAGTCTTGGTTCAGGAGTTATCTCATGGTGCAGCAAGAGACAACCAACCGTGTCCCTATCAACGACGGAGGCAGAGTATAGAGCAGGTGCCATGGCCGCACAAGAATGTGCTTGGTTGACACAACTTATGAAGGATTTGAAACAACCAATCGAAGATGGAATTACTATGTATTGTGATAATTTGTCAGCAATCAAGTTGGCTGAGAATCCAGTCTTCCATGCTCGTACCAAACATGTTGAGGTGCAATATCATTTATTACGGGAAAAGGTTCTTCAGGGAGATATTTAAATGAAGCATTTCAAAACAGAAGATCAAGTTGCAGACATCTTTACTAAGAGCTTACCAGCAACAAAGTTTTTGGAGTTTCGTAAAATGCTTGGGATGACGATACGTATGAGGAAGGTTGGCAATGAGGGGGAGTGTTGAATATTACATTGCCAACCAAAATAGAAAAATATAGAATAGTCTAGAAAGTCCCGGAGTGTACTAGAAGATTCCGGAAGGGGGGTTCGAAAGAATATGGAAAATTGTGGAACACACCGGAGTATTCCGGAAGAGTCCGGAACATTATGGAGAACTCATAAACGTCCTAGAAGAGTCTAGGACCTTATAGTATGTACTAGGTCATCCTAGAGCCTAGTGGAGACATGTACTTAGTACTAGAGCATGGTAGAATACTCTAGAAGTCTTTGTATCTAGAGAAGTTCTTGTGTAGGCTTGAGTTTGTAAGAATTCTCTAGATCACTCATGTACTTATCTAGTAACTAGTAGGATCTAGAACCTTTCCATCAGGAGGTGGAAGGTTAAGCTAAGTAGTATAAATAGGAAAGGGGATCATTTGTTTCATGTAACACACAAAAAAGCATCCTACTAAGGAGAGATCCCAAGATAGAATTAAAGAGAGTGTTCCTTTTGTAAAGCTATCTAGTTCAATAAAATAGTTTGTTCTTAAGTCCCTTGTGAGTTCTTATCAAAGTCCCTCTTCAAAGTTTCTTGTGTCGAGTGCTTCTTTGATTTATATAGTTAAGGCTATTATATTGTTGCGTATTCATTATAATACCAACCATATTGTAGCCCAATTTATCCCCAACACTGCCTGCTGCATTAACATACTACTGGCGTATGAAGATGCCTGAGATAGCCCGTTACACTGCTCTTGTAGCCAAGAATGCAAAACAAGCGGCCGCAGATATGTCCAAGGTCTTAAATGTTGACATCGAGGCAGAACAGGAGAAGGTTGAGAAAATCACCACGGACAGTAGCAATTCATTTGGTTTATTCACCAAAAAGTTCTTTCACCACCATGGGCTTCATTTACTTGGAACAACTTCTACCTGGTTCTTGCTTGATATTGCGTTTTACAGTCAGAATCTATTTCAAAAGAATATTTTCTCCGCCATTGGATGGATCCCTAAAGCAGAAACAATGAATGCAATCGAAGAGGTCTACAAAATTGCCAACGCACAGACACTTATGAAATAGTAGCAATTCCCAAAACCATGGTATTATATCCTCTTCATTAACATGCAGGTATTCTCCTTATCTCTCCCCATCTTTCTGTCAAGGATATACACAACTCTGTTACAGCCTAACAGAGTTCTTCACAACAAGGACATTGTCCAACAACTAAACAGTATTCAACTAGGACTGTTATGCTAATCTTTGTAACAAAATGATAAGATTGTTATGCTCATCTTTGTAACAAAATAGAGCTGTAACATGAGCTGTAAAGCACGGGCTTTTTTAGACTTCACTCTGGTAAGGTTGTGTGTGTAATGTCTGTTAGAGATAGAGTTCAAAACTACGAGTTACTCTAGTATAATCTAAAGCATGAACACTACGCAAGAGTTCAAGTCGAAAGACACTTTTGTTTATGCACAATCTTATATTTTTTAGATTGCTCGATGAAAATTGTTTTAACAAATCCAAGTGCGGAATTGTTGGAAATATGGAATTGTTTTAAAAATTCAAGTGGGGGATTGTTGGAAATATGACTTTTTAAAATAAAAGAAAATGGGTGTTTAACAGGTTTCGATCTCTGGATCTCTCTCTATAGTATTGGTCTCATATCTACTATACAACTCTTTGTGATAGAGTTTATAAGGAGATTGTTAGGACTTGGGCTTGGACCCCTTGGGGGTACCACTCTTTTATGAAGAGGGGAGAGATAGACTCTCGTGCCCGCCATCCGTCCGTCCGTCTGGTCGGGTCAGGTCGGGTCATTAAGAGAGCAATCCATTCTTTTTGCTACGAATTTATGAAGAAAGAATGAATCTAGACAGAATTTTGTACATTAATCTAGACTTCTTCCTATTTCCACGTTTTTTCTTAAATGCGATTACGTTTAGATTTTCCATGCATTGCGCCATGATTTTTGCCCCACGTTTTTAATGCAAATATGTATCTAGAAGTTTTCTCATTCTCCACGTTTTTCATGCAAATGCATTTAGACAAGACTTTGTCCATGTATCTAGACACTTTTCTAAATCCCACATGTTTATCATGTTTTTATTTAATTAAATTCTCCACGCGATGTATCTAGTCATGTTTCTGTATTTCAATGAATATACTTTCTCCTATAAATACATGCATTTCAATGAATCTTATACAGCAGAAACAACAGGTAGATGATGCTCCATGATGGTAAATAATGCTCTATGACTCTGGCTAAAACTTCATATCCCAGAGGAACTTCAAGAGATACAATGAGCATGACTTTGTCACTGGCGGGTCTGTGCTTAATTTGTTTCAGTCGAATATTGCTTTTATTTACCCAAAACTAATAATTTTCTACCCATATTCTTCCAACAATCCGGTTTTTTTTTCTCCCATATCTTAAATAATGGAATAACCCACCATCTATTACCAAAAAATACAGTAAGACAATATTGTAGTCTGACCCTAGTTCATACATTGCATTCCAATTCTACACTTCATATGGTGTGTTGTTTTCCTCTCAGGGTGTGTTTGTTTGCACCTATTCCATGGGAATAGGAATCCTATTCCCACTTGAAATGGTATTTTGGGTGTTTGTTTGAGAGTTTACTAGTGGATGAGGGATGCCAGCACGTGCCACATATTCCCACCAAAAGTGGGAATCGGACACCTCGGTTCACCAAAGGAAAGCTTTTGGCGATCCTAAAAACCTCTCGATTTAATCCTCCCTCGCTGCCTCGCCTCTCTCCACCTCTCTTCGCATCAACTGAAGCAAGTTTTTGAAGCTCTCGTCATTGCAAAAAACCCCAGGTACGTCTCTCATCTTCTTCCCTCTCTATTTCTCGATCTCTCCACTGATCTTTCCATTGATCTCTCCACTGATCTCTCCATTGATCTCTCCATTGATCTCTCCACTGAACTCTCCACCGATCTCAACTGGTGGTGTTGATCTCTACAAGTTGATTACTGGTGGTGTTGATGGAGGAGTTGAGAATCGAAGAGGAGCATAAGAGACTCACGAATATCTCTCTCTCCTCGTCTCTGTGAAGGGCTGATCGAAGATCTCTTGATCTTTATCGCATCAGAGGCTCGATCTCACCTCTTATCTCTGTAATTCCATCTCTGTCACAATCCTTGTTGCAGTCTCTGAATAAGATTAAGTTTTCATTGATAAACCCATTTACTTGGTTTACTTGACTGATGTAGGATTGGAATGGGTCTAGCTTTGCTTTTTGAAGGAGGGAATTCTTCTTCTTCGTTAGCTCATTGCAAGTGAGGTAAATTTTTGCTTGTGGAGTCATTCCAATATGCTTTACTGGCATTTAATCATGTTCATGAATCTGGGTTTCTTATGATCATTTGGTTTTTTTGATCGAGTGAGTGATGAAAATAATTTGTTTGGTGAAATGCTGCAATGAACTAGTATGTTCGTATGGGTTGTTTCAGTGGGTTTGGGGTTTGATGAATTATGTCTTAGGACTCACTACTCAATAATCATATAACTAGGATTGGTGCTGAATTTATTTTTGTTGATTTTGTTGGTGAAATGCACCTATTGGCTGATGACCATGGTAACTGTTGCACATTTGTATGTTGATCTCTCTCAATGGGGTTGCTTCTTTTGACTTCAGATTGAATATAGAAACAGAAACCAGAAATGGGGTTGCTAAGTTTTGGGCGTTTCATTACATGCTTGGTAATATGTGGAAGAGATGGACTGAAAGAATATTTATTGTTAGGTGCTGATGAGCAAGAGACTGATCATAACTAGGTTCAGCCTTGAGATTTTGTGGTCAATTTTTACTTGTGGCTAGTACTAGCTATGGAAATCATGTGTGATGTATGTCTTTAAGAATGTGACCATCAGTAGGTTTAGTTGTGAAGCAGGCTGGTGAACCTATTTACTTTATATTATTTTGAAGCATTATGTTTTTTTATACATCCTAAACCTCATTAATTTAGAACCAGTCCATGATACATCAGAGTGCTAACATTATGTTTTTTTATACAAAGTCTATGTGTATGGGTTGAACCTTGGCGAATAATGACTATGGTGTGTGATTTTGTTAGGAGGATTGGATTGCATGAAACTTTTGGGTTTTTTTCTTTTGAACTGATTTTGGTGTTTTGTTTTTGTAGCTTTTATTTCTAGGCTTTCCAGTTCCAAGTTCTAGAGGAGCAAAATTTGGGAGTTATTACTGTCTTCCTGATTTGAAGGAAAGGTAAATTTTGAACAAATTCATTGCTTTTTTTTTACTGTGGGTTGGTTTGCTTTATCATTTCATATAATGATCACAAAATGTGCTGCCAATGTCAACTTCATTGCTTTATCATTTAGAGCAAATGTCAAATGTTACAGAAGGGAATGTTTAATACCATATGATCCAACAGTTCATTCTATAAAATAATAAGAAACATGATTTAATGCTGCCAATTTAGAGAACTGCACAAACAGATTAATTACTAGACATTACTAGATTAATTTCGAGTCCTCCTAACATGATCGGTGAAGAGACGATGTCTCTAGGAAATAAAAAATGGTGTTAGTGAAAAGTTCAGACTTTACATTCTTAAATAAATGTGTTGGCCTGCAGGGTAATCATAACCCACAATCCATGTGAATTACATGGACTACCTTGCATACTCAAGCTTCTGAATAACTATCCCATTGAGTAGAAGCTCTGAACTGTAAACTGTTGCACCTGCAAGTTTTAAGTTGCGCAAATCTGTTAAAACTGATTTTACAAAATTGGAAGCAAATTACAGTAAAGTTGGTTTCTTGACCAGTTTGGCTATAGCATGTGAAATCTGATTCTCTATCCCTTTGTATCTTAGGCATTGGCTACTCCGAAACAATTAGCTTCATTTGATTCTGTTTTTTTTTTCCAATTTGGTTACTCGGTTCTATCCACTATGGTGTTTTTTCATAGTTGGACTGCTTTTACAATTGTTCTCACTGCATCGATTCGATCCGCTATTGGCTTAACTTTCCTTTTGTTGCCATTTTGTCAACCCTACATTTGGTTTTAGTGGTAGCTATTTAAAGAATTGGCAAAAATTACTGTGATGCTATTGCTGCCAATTTCTTAAATCTCTGAAACATGAAATCAAAGGATGGCCAATGCTGATTCTTTATTCCATTTTTTTCATGTGCAGCGGCAACTCCAAAACAAATTAGAGAGTTGATGAAGGTCGAGGGTCTTACTAATGATGAAGTTAAAAGCCATTTGCAAGTGAGTTTTCCGTAGATCTTGAGTCTGATATTTGTTAACAAGTTTCATTTCTTTTCTGAGTTGCTAATAATTTTTTGTGTTGCTCCAGAAATATCGACTTCATACTCGTAGAGCTCCCAACGGTTCTGGTGCTACTGGAAATCAACCCATGGTTGTAATGGGAGGATTATGGTTTCAGGATAACCAGTATGGGACCTCAAAGTCCCAGTCTGAATCTCCTCAGGGTCCTCTGCAGCTGGCAAGAATAATAATACCTCCGAAAGGTGTGAAGACTAGCTGGATAATGCATGAGTACAGACTTGCTGATAATAATACCTCCATGAAGCCTCCTCCTGTTGCAGCTGATATGGGAAGCAAGAAATGTTCTTTAAGGGTATGTTTTAATCTTGAATTTGATCTTGCGGATTAGAGGATAATATATAGTATGTGGGGTTAATTGATTTGATTATGTTTTTGCAGCCTGATGAATGGGTACTCTGCCGGATCTATAAGAAAAACAACTCGCAACGGCCTGAGAAGGAAGATTCAATGGATGACATGAACTCAACAATTGGGATGCAGAATCATAGGACGATGAACTCCGGGGCTTTGTTGGATAACGCGGAGAATCTGTTTGATGATTTATTGGATCAAGATGGTATGAATGGCAATTCTATGAGTTTTCAATTGGCAAAGAGATTCAATGCCAATCAACAGAGCATGGTCATGGATGGAAGCAGTACAATCACAGGTCTGCTAAACCAGTTTCCACAATCAGTACAATATAACCAACAAGCGCTTCTTGGGTCAATTGACGATAATGTTTTTGGATCACCACCAAGGGTATGGACTACTTTAAGCAATTTTATTGGGTAACAAAGATTCTATCTGTCAGAGACTCCTGTACGGGTTCATTAAGAGGAACAAAATGAAGAGAGTAGTATTACTTGCTTGCAGAAGATTCAGGTATACGGAAGACGTTGTCAAGATTGTTGATTCCTTCCCTGGCCAATCCATTGGTAAGCTTCACCATCTAGATGGGAAATGTTGTAATTTTGTACATTGTAATGCAATAAGTATTGTTACAGTGAGTGTACTGTGAATATTGTTAGTAACTGCACTTCTTGGCAATGTTTTAGTTGACATCAGCAAATTGAGTATGTAACAATATATTCTTGGTAATGCTTTAGTTGCAATTGCATTAGCAAATTGCAGTATGTAACAATACATTCTTAGCCAAGTTGGCATTGTTACAGTGAGTATGGAACAATATATTCTTGTTATTATCGGTATTGTTACAGTGAGAAACTTGTATAAACAAGAAATGAAATCTTTAACGACATATGAATCAATACCAAGAATATATTCATATACTCATTTTGAAATCAGACCGTTTCAAATGGTTCGAGTTAGGTTCGGTCTCAATGTTCAAAATGAGAGAATCCAGACTGGACCGATTCCATTAAATTTAAACGGTCCGAGTTAGGTTCCTCAAAATTTGGAACCGACTCGGACCGTGTTCACCTCTATTTCTCATTGAAAGATTTAAGCATACGTCGGATTTAAAATTATACTATAAGAATGTTTTGCAGGAAGCAAAATCAAAACCATATTCTAGTTTATATATAAAATTAGAATTGTAGGATCTTCATAATTAAAAAAAAAAAAGATTCTCATGATTAGTTTTAAGCAACCAAACACTCACAATAGGAATTGGAATCCAATTCCCATGGACAACCAAACATCAAAGTTGGTCAAGTCCATGGCATGGGATGCCATGACATCCCATGTCATGGAATGAGATTCCAATTCCCACCTTAGGATTCCATGCAACCAAACACACCCTCAATCTCATCACTTATGAACAAAACTAGAGCCCACAAGAACCTCAACTGCCAGGACACTTGATTTGGGGTCAAAACTCATGTTCCCTTGGTTTTTGGCAACTTGGTTGTGCAACAACTTCGTTTGTTCTGTCCCTCAACTTAGATGTATCTCCTAGCCAAGATAACTTGGCCAGCCTATGCACCAAAATGTTTCAAAAAGCGTATTCTTGTTGAGAAGTGAAGATGTGTGTGTGGACTTGCGAGAGACATCCAAACTTGAGTATGGACCATGAAAATGTGCTTGTTTGCTACGGACCATGAAATGGTTGGGATTGCTGCTAGCTTTGGCTAGCCACTGGAAGTGGCCTTTCCTAATAACCTTCCTTGACCATGAAATGATTGGTGACTCGCTTGTTTTGATTTGGGAACGCGGTGGTGGCTGTGAGAACGAGCTTTTCCTTAGCTAAGGCTGACAAAATCCCACAGACAACCAAACCAAATCTATATCTGAATCAGTGACTTTGGATTTTGAAAAATATCTTTGGTTGTGGATCTGGTTTTAGATACCGATAAAATTAAGAGACTGTTAGCTATTAACAAAAATTGAATCTGTAAGCTTATTTGTAGAGAGCTCAACTTTGAAGCTCATAAAATTGCTAGCACAGCAGGACAACAATATTTTACAAGTAATTTTTAATATTTTGCCTACAAGCTTTGACAAAAAAAAAAATGGATCATGGAAATGCAGTTGCAGTCATCGGGTTTAGTATATTGGGCCTTGATTGGTTCAGTGTACAAACCCGTTTTGATGTTTTTTCTCGCAGAACTTTAAATAATTAAATAAAACATAAATCAATTATGAAAAAATAGTTGAGATAATGTGTGATCCTACTTGAAACATTGCATTCAAATTGTACTCCTTATATGGAGTTGTCTCAGTCTGAGTCTCGTCATCACTCATGAACAAAACCAAGTATGAGGAGCCGACAGGAAGCTGAACTGGCAGGGCAGGGCAGGGCAGGGCAGTTTATTTGGGGTCCACTGTCTCCTTGATTGTGTGTGTTTGTTCGTTTATTGTGTCTTACATGCCGGGTCACCCAAGTTCGGATAACCTAGCCTTCATAGATAAATAAGGACCACAACACGTTGCCAAAAACCAATTGTTATTGATCCGTAAGCAAAGATGTGTATGTGGAGAGAAATCTTAACACCCGATTATTAATTTTGCGCATGCGCATGCACATGAATATGCCTAGAGGATTGATTACTCAATGTGTGACTCTGGTTTACAATAATTCCATACTGACAAATACAATGCAAGCAAAAACCATGGAGGAAAAGTCTCTGGACTGTGTCTGTCAGTCAATTTTTTTATCTGGTTCGACTTTGATGTGGTTTTGGGCTTTGTGAGGCCCGATGGGCTCCAGTTGGATTGAAAAGGGTTTGCTCAAAAGTCCCTTTAGCCTAACATTGTTTTTTTGGAAAAGTGGATCAGTTCATTTTTTTCTGGTTCTTGTTCTGTACAAGTAACTGCCCACTAGGCATTATGAAACTTGTGCAATTTGGATTTATGGCAATGTGATTGTGAATCACTCACTCTCACCAATCCAATATAAGATTGATTTGGTTGTTAGTGGAAGATAAATAATACACAACTCTTCAATTATATTGTTTCCCTTTTTTTTCTTTTTACTTGTGGTTGTCTACCATGAAGGAAATGTACAAGTTTAGTCTAAGTGATGGGCTTTGCTTGTGGAGCCCAGGACAAAGCCATGTGCTTTAGACTTTAGCCTCAGAGTCACCAAATAATGTGTTGTTTGTTTTGATTTTGTTTCTTATTCGACATTTTCAAGTCACTAACTCACTATTATGTATGCATCTGTCATTTTTTTCGAGAGTGCTTTGTGACGTGTAGGCGTATTTTTCCCATTACATTTGCTGTAACCACATTCGACAAAGACACATTGGCTATTCATTTTCAAGAGTTTTTGTTATATGGTAGTGTGATATGTAATGTAGGTGATCCATGCATGATAGCAACACGAGGATTGGGCTTTTTGCTCACATGCATGAAAATATTATTTCCATTAGGATCAAATTCTAACATCTCAATGTAACATAACAATTTTAATATCCACTGTAGAACTAATCCCTAGTGAATATTGTTTGTGTCATATCTGTGGCTTGTTATTAATTATCCAATAAAAGGCAGTTATAAAGTTAGTGGTGTCGACATACCTTAATTTGTTGTTGTGCATGATTTGGCAAAGGTTGTTGCTAAATAATATTAATTTATTTATGTTTTGGATCTAATGAAGGATTCCACCACCTTTACCTTTTCTTCTCTCTTCACCATAGCAACACCACCCCGGAGGAGGTGGTAGGAAGGTGGTGGTAATTGAAGGAGAAAAAGAAAAAAAAAAAAAAAAAAAAGTGGCGGCAATGGGGATTGATGGAAGAGAAGCCAAAAAAACAGAATAATGAAGTGATGAGGAGGAGGAAAATAAGAAGAAGAGGGGAGGAGGAGAGTGGCGGAGTACTAGTGGTGGTGGATGATGGAGAAGAAGAATAAGAGTAGAGGTCGCGATGATGCATATTTATTTCCTCCACAAAGAATCCATGCTAACCTAAATTCGAATATTATCCCACAGGTTATCAATTCTCCCTCCACGCCTAACCAAAGACCTTGTGGTTCAATGTGAGATGCATATTTATTTTTAAAACACGAGTCTATACCAAATTACCAATTACGTGCCCCTCCGGCTGTACTCAGTAGAGGAGGGGCTGCTGCTATCACATGGGCAGCTTGGAAAGAAAGCCAAGCCTACTTATCATATTCATTATATTTTTGAATAAAATAATGAGTGATACGTATTTCAATTTTCGAGAACCGATCACCTGATCAGCTCGAGACCTTTATATTATCACACCGACCAAGCCCCAATGATAATTTCGTCAAACGAGTTGGTCAATAAAAAATGCATATCCCATCGGTTGCAAAAGAGCATATCCGAATCTCTTTTTTGTGGGCCCCCCACCATACAGTACTACTTCATCAACACAGGAGCAACAACGCTACGCTAATCAAGGGGAGGGATTGATTTCATCAAACAACACAAAACTTTGTTTTATTATTCCAAAGAGTAAACAGAGAAACCACAACCCTAAAAAAAACAAAAACTTCTCAATGGAAGGGAAGCAAAAGGCAAAGATTGAGAGAGGAAACCCCTTCCAAAAACATATAATGGTTTCTCTCTCGTGCCCGGATTGCATACAGTAATTTACAAAGGCCGCCAGTCATCAGTGTATACATACTTTCTTTGATTACTCACATTAAGTATTCTAGAAAAACTTTTTTGTTTATGCTAGGTAGCTAAAGCTGCAATAAGTCCTCCCATCTCTCCGGGCTTCTTCTTGAATCCACTACAAACTTGGCCAAGAAAACAACGATTGATACCAGCCCCATACGGCAGTAGCATATATACACACTAGAGTAGATACACTCTTCTTCTTCTTCGCCATCATCATTCTTCATTCTTCATTCTCCTATACATCACACACCCCCAGGCACCTGCTACGTCTTCAGCGAAGAACCTCTTTCTTCTTTTAACTCATAGCTCTCGCTTCGCCTCCGTTTACAATCCATGGATGCCCTGAAATTTCACAAAACAGTTCCCGCGATTCAGTATTTGGGAGGTTTTAACATATTTTACAATAAATCCATAGAAAATTTGTTGCACTTCCATTCACTTAGTTTTCAAAGTTTTAGCTCTAAATTTACTTTAGTAACCGAAGATCTATAAAATGTAAACCTCAAAAAACAGGGTAAAAAAAACGAAAAAATTATTCAAGAAATCGTACAATAAAACCCTAAAAAAATATCTTTAAAATGTTAAAGAACACAGACAGAAATTTAGAGTAATTAACGCCAGATTAACAGAGTGAGAAAGAGATAATGACTTACGAAGAAGTTGTTCAGCAGAGAATCTCTTAGAAACATCTTTACAGAGCATTTTACGTAGAAGATCCTTGGCAGAAGCAGAAACAGAGTGAAAGATCCGCTTAGGAAACCGGAGATTTCCCCTAAGAACAGATTCGAAGATCTCCACAGCGTTCTCACCGTAAAACGGAGTTGTTCCGCACAACATTATATACAAAATCACACCAGCACTCCACACATCGCACTTCTCATTGTACTCTCTTCCAGAAATCACCTCCGGCGCCACATAGTACGGCGTTCCAACGAGTCCTTTGAGTGACTTCCCCTCGTGAAAGCAGTCCGCCGATCCGAAGTCGGCGAGTTTCAACCGATTCCAAGAATCGAATAGGATATTGTCTGGCTTGATGTCACGGTGCGCGATGCCGTAGTTGTGGCAGTGCGCGATCGCCTCTAAGAGCGGCCGAATAACCGCCGCGGCCTCCGCCTCGGAGAAGACTTGGTGAGTCAGACGGTCGTAGAGACTCGACGAAGCGTCGCAGAGCTCGACAATCATGTGGAGGTGAAGATCGTCTTCGTAGACGTTGAAGATCTCTAAGACGTTCGGGTTTCCGGTGACGAGGTTCATGAGCTTCGCTTCCTTGTCCAAGCACTCGCGTTCGAGTGGATCGGTCAGGAGTCGCTTGTCGATCGTCTTGCAGGCGAATGACTCGCCCGATTCTCGTGAGTAGCACCGATACACCGTTCCAAATCGTCCTGAACCGATCTGCTCGCACACCTCGTAGTCTCTCTTCAAACTCTCGCTCATTCTCTAATTTTTTTCTCTCTCTGTTCTGAGTCTCCAACTTCGTTCCAACTCTAAGGCTTTATTTATATAGACTAGGAAGAATGTGTTCAGGGAATATTCGGTATTTCCCTTTCAACGGTCAAGATTTACCCACGTTGATGAAGAATCAGGATTGGGATCGAAAATGACGTAAATGCCCTTTCGATAAATAAATATCCATACGAAAAGAGCAGAAGAGTGAGAGTAGAGTGTGGACTGGTGGAAGGTGCAATGTGGGGAATACGTGTGGAGGGATTTGCTGGTTTTGATTTGTTAACTGCCACGTGGTGATTTAGGGGTAAAAGTGTACAATGACATTAAAAAAAATTTCTTTTAATATTTTTTAAACATTTTTATACCATTTTAATTTCTTCACCGCTCCACCACATTTATTTTCACTTTTATAATCATTATTTTACTATTTTGTTAACTTTTTTATATTAATTTAATTTCAATTATACTATTATTAATTTTAATTTAATATAATTAGACTATTATTAGATTCAATTATATTATTATTATTATTAATTTTAAATTAAATATATAATATTATTAATTTCAATTATACTATTATTAATTTTAATTTAATTTAAATTTGACTAATTAAAAGATTTTGAAGTTTAAAAAAAATATTAATAATTAGTATTAATTTGACTAATTAAATAAGATGGGAAGATAGTTGAGGATTTTCTTTTGTTTTTATATTTTATATTTGTTTTTAATTTTAAAAATTAAATATTAAAAATATTTTATTATTATATGAAATATATAAGGGATGATTAACTTTCCTCTAAATTTAAGAAAAATTTGTATATAAAGTTATTATAGAGAATTATGTAAGAGGATGATTGAAATAATAATTTTTTATTTAAAACTCTTAATATAGTTTTTTTTTTAGTGAGGTACTCTGAGAATCTCTAATCATCCCCTAAAATAAGCCAAAAAGTTTTGTTAAATATTAAGTTTGTGTTAATTCTACAATAGACGGTTTGATCACGTGTACGTTTGAAATGCATCACACAGAACTCACAACTGGTTTACCCCATAAAGTGAAACTTTTATTTTAGAATGCTAGCGTTATAAACCACATACACTTAACAATGGCAGCATGAAAATTTAAATATTTCAAAAAAAAGGGGGAGGTATAACCATATTGCTGAGCCCTGGGTTTGATCCATACGTGGAATGGGTCGCATGTAAAGTATATTGTATTTTATACTATACGTTTTTGCTGAAAGTAATTAAATGATATATATAAATAGCCACATTCCTTCTAAAGAACAATTTATTCAATTTCATAATTATCCATTTAATCTTTTTCCGTTTGTTGCACTAATCAAATTTCAATTCAATTTCATAATTATCCACTTTGAATGTACTAATAAAATTAAAGTTTCTACCTTCCCATTGATATCTAGCTATCTACCCCAACTAGTAGTTACAGTTAGGTCATAACCCACAGGCGCAAATTTATAAAAATCTACCCCTACATTCATACCAATTAAGCTTTCAAAACTGTAAACTACACCTTGCTTTCAGCTAATTAACTTATAACAAACCATTGATGACATCAGTAGGGATCTAATATCGATCTAGTGGCTAATCATGTATCATTATCGTACTAACCAAACGACACAAACACAATATGCATTTAGAGTTGTCACGTGCTCATTGCTCACACATTATAATATCAATCAAAACCCAGTCCACAAGATTGGAATTTGTATTATTTGCCCCAATTCATGATCCTCTAATCAATAATATAAGAACTGATTAACATAGTTGAATCATGACCAAGGCATTCTAACCACCAACATTGTTTAAAGATATTTGGTGAATATAATATGACCAAAATGTAGCTTTGATATGGTCTTTCAAGTATCATATGAAGATGAATCCAAAGGCCTCACCTGTGATCTCACATACATTGAACAAACACAAGTTCAGCCAAATTTATTGTTTGAACTTTTTTCAGTTTACTGCAGGTTTCAAGTCTGCAGTTATAGATCATTACATGACATTCTTAATGACGAAGCATCTAGAATATATATTTATATCATGAACAGTTTAATTATGATTAGAATTTTTAATCAAAGGAAATTGATCAAAGAAATGTTTAATAGTTTTGATGTTGAATTATTTCCTGAATTTCATCCTTGATCCCTTGCCTTGCCCATGATGTCAATGGAACATTACTCACGTGACAACTCACCAACAGGCAACAGGGACTAAATAAATAAATGTCTTGGAGCATCATCATCACCATAGTGTGAAGAAACTAACATTTTTATTCAAATCTCTTGGAGCATATCCCATGGTATATTCTATAATCCAAATTTAGATTATAGTTTAGTAATAGTAGACTAAGTTGTGTATGTAAAAAAATATCTACATAAAAAGAGGATAATTTTAGTCATCCATCAATGTATAGCTTAATGTAGCTTCCTGTGTGTGCGCACACACACACACACACACAAATTGGTTATTGAAAATCGATCGAATCGAACCAAACCAAAATATAATTAAAAAAAATCAAAACCGAACATTAGAAAATCGAACCGAGTTGGTTTGGTTCGATTTTTCTTTTTCTTTTTCACACATTCTAAACAACCGAATCGAACTCTTCCTCGTATCTTTTTTTAATCCCTTAACCCTCTCTCTTTTATTTAATTCCCCATCAACCCCCTCTTATTTAAATTTTCACCCCATTCTAATGCTCCTTGTGTCTCCACCCTCTATCTTAAGTCCCACTTTCTTCTTTTCTTAATGCCTCATTCAGAGAAAGAGAAAGAGCTTAAAAAAGCTTACATTCTCTATCTTATTTAAGCCCCACCCACTTCTCCCCACCTACCTAATTTTTCTTTCTTTATTAATGTCATTTTTTTTTTCTCTTTTTAACTCTTTATTTCTCTCAAACCACTTGCAAAATGATGAGGAGAGACAGAGTTTGACTCAATCTTGTAGAAGAAAACCAAAATTTTCACTTGCTTGCAACAAAGATGAGCAATGATGATGGCGACAACTTCGACACTTCTGATTTAATAAAAAAAAATTTGCAGGATGAAATTACGAGAGTTGTAGAATCGTCATAGAAAATTCCAGTCTTGTTCAGATCATTACATGGGTGTGGTGGAGATAGATTAAGATGCAAATAATGTAATTATGATTATAGTTTTTTGTATGATGTTATAGTGTTGTATATATGAGAGACATGACAAAATTTTTAATCTTATGGAATTATCAATAGTAATAGGCAAGAAAAAATTGAAAGAATTCTCTATAAATGAATAGTCGGAGCCATGAAACTCTCTGTGTTTATCTGACATTTGTTTTTCCTTTACTGCTTCCATTTCTCTCTCTCTTTTATTTTATTTGTACTCTCTCTGTCTCTGAGTTTTTCTTCTTTGCAAACTAAGCTTCATTTCTTTCTTTCCAATTCTTTGTAGCTTTGACTTATTCCTTTTGTACTAGAGCCAACTCAGTTGTATGTAGCATCAGAAAAAATAAAAAATAAAAAGAATAATTAAAAAAAAAAAAAAACGGAACCGATCGGTTTGGTTCTATATTTGATAAATGTGAAAACTGAACCGAATTCTTGATTTGGTTTGGTTCTATAATAAATGCTAAGCATTTTGACACATTTCAAAAGGGAAGGGAACCTCCCATGTTAAGACCATTAGGAATGGACTTTCGAGTAGGTCCAATTTGACCTGTTTACCCCATCCAGTAGAATCCCATGACGAAGTCTTACTCATTTCACAAACAAAGAACAAGATCCACCAATCCACAAACGCTTTTGTACGTGTGTGTGCTTAATTTAAGGACAACTTAACCTTATTACTTGCATAGTGAAGACTATTACACATTGTTCCAGATCACAGATTTAAAATAAAAATAAAAATAAAAATAGAATCTATACTTGGTTTATGATAAAGAAGAGTTTCTTTTTATGCTTTGATCGTCGATAATATAAATCATTGATCACACAGAGTGGAAAGATTACTCATCCCAGTGAGTGCTGTGCTGTGCCGCTTTATATTGCTTTCTATATCGTCCTTCCTCAGTACCTTATGGATGAGCATCCGTACCCGGGACCCGTATTGCTTTGATGCTTTCCCACATTGTTTGAGAAAAAGCAACTCTGGGTAGTGGGTACTGCTATCAGATTGGAATGAAAGTAGTGGGGAACAAACCTATGTGCCCAGCTTTCTTTTCTTTTGAGTCTCCTGTTAAGGTTTTCATATTATACTTACTAATAAACATGTTTATTTAATCATCCAGGGCATAAAATGGTTCGGATATGATCTTTGGTTAAGCATATTAGATTAAAGGTAAAGACTAACTTCAATCTTAGTTTAGTGTTCTTGTTGCTTTATTTGTACTTTGTCGCAAAATTTGTGAATAAAAAGTCAATATTATAAAAAAAAACTAAGTAATTAAATGTTCTCGTGGGGTATCTTCTGATTACTTAAGACACAGATAAACCCTCTACTATGAGATGCTTATGCCGCCTCAACATCCCTGGGTGCTACCTGCTCGACTAAATTCAATAGTGTGATTTTTTTTTTTTTTTTTGTTGTTGTTGAAAAAATAAGTATTACCCCCACCAAGTGGGAAGGATGGATACATTGTTTGGACAGATTAAATGACCACAGATGAGACTATATATAATTTTTCAAGTATTCTATCGGTATGGAATGTAATTGTGATTATTCTTATTAGCTAAAATATCTTGTATCGAAAGAAATTATACTCAAGTAAATTGAAAAATCCAAATCATGTAGTGGGCTAGCTTGGACGATACCCAGCATGTGGCCGTACTCATATAACTCAACAATCAACATCCATTTCACAGCGAAGAGGGGTCTGGAGGCAGTAATTGTGTTGGTGAAGAGGTTGCATTTTAATTAAGGTGGTTTATTATTTTTTTGAACTATATAAATATATGAATAAAAGTGTCAAAGATGTTGATGAGTACACATGTATTGTTGCCAATGATGCATTATTATGATCACCCACTAACTCGTTTTATAAAGGTATTTCTTTGTGTAAATTAAATGAGAGTTGGGATAATCAAATTAAAAGTCCTAATATCTGTGAGCAGTTTTGCATTTTTAAATTGAAAACCAGGGGCTGTTATATTTTATTTAGTAATAAGTAATCTTTTTAAATTATCCAATTGTGGAGCCAACAATGATATATATTTATAAATTCGGGTGGTAGAAGCTACTAGGGGTGGGCAATGTCGGTTCGGTTCGGTTTTGAGCCCCAAACCGATTTCGAACCAATTTAATTCGGTTTGTCCAAAACTCAAACCGAAACCGAATTTTGTATTTGTAAACCGATGAATTCGGTTGAACCGAATTTCGGATCGGTTCGGTTCAGTTGGACCGAAATTTCAGGCTCAAGCATTTGAAAGACTTTCATTAAAACATATCCAATTTTTTTACAGGTCCAATTTTTTCATAGACTCAATTTTTAGCCCAAAATTGAAAACTTTGAGAGAATGGGGTGATTTAGTGCAACAGGGTGTATTGCAATGCATTTGTTGCACTAATCAAGTATTGACACCTACTTTTTATTTAGTTATTTATATATATTTAATTAATCGGTCGGTTCGGTTATAAATCGGTCGGTTCAAAACCGCAAACCAATTTTGAACCGTTTATAATCGGTTCGGTTCAGTTTAAATTATTTTCTCTCTACTCATATTTCAGTTAGGTCGGTTAACCGAATTTAAATCGGTTTTTGCCCACCCCTAGAAGCTACCAAATAATAAGAACAATGCCGTTGGTTTTTTTTTTTTTTTTTTTTTTAACAAGTCCACAAAAACTTCCAGCAAGAAAAAGGTTTGGAGTCTGTTGTGGTAAAAATTGGAAAAATCATAGTTTTGAAAATTGGATGGTTTATATAGAGATGGTATCGAATTAATATTCGTATCTTATGTTAATGCTTCTGGGTTGGATAAATTATCATCGGTCCAACATATAATTCAAGCCGAAGTAGTGGGATTATCCTAAGTTCCATTGTTGCAAAACACCATTGTCAACCAGATAATTAAGAAGATTTCTATGTTGAACACTGTTTCCTGCAAGCAAGCAGCTGTGACTGCGGGTTTGTGCCATCGTATTAAGCTCATCACGCTCATATTAAGAACATCCGTCGATAAAAACATGTGTCTTTTAGTCCTTACTTAGAGGTACCTCATGAAATGATCTTTACACTTTTCATTTGTTGTGCACTATCACATTTGATTAGTTTACTGTGGACGTGGTTCACTTGGATCTAATAAGATTTACCCAACTCGTATAATTAAACACATATTTTTAGTGTTGTTTTGACTTTTCATACTGTGTTGATAAGACATTATGCCGCATAATAGTGTGGAAATCAATCCTAAAAGTCACACATAACAACAAATCGACAATGAAAAAAAATATCCCAAGGGACGCATTATGTGGTGAGTCGACCAAATTTATCTCATATTGAGTGTATTATCGTCCAAACGTAGCATAGCATGCAAATCCATGCAAGTGTTGCGCCCCACAATGGTGCATTATTGTATAATTAACTTTTTAATATCCCTCATTTGTTTGTTTTTTTGTTTAAATTTTAGTCTAATACCCATAACTGTTTGTTTAACCATATTTACTAACAAATTTCATCTAATTATTTTGAAAAGACAAATTTACCCCTACTTAATTTTTCAAATCAAATTCAACCCAACTCACCATCAACACAACCCCCTCATGGAATCAGAATATCTTCAAGGCTAATTCCTTAACCATGGTTAACTTTGAACTCCATAAGCTCTCTTTATTTTGATTTTTCTTTTTTTCATTTACTCAACATAAATTCTACTATACACACACATTATAAATGCAAAATCTGTATACCATTCACATACAGATATAGCATTGTAAGATTACAATAAAAACAAATGATAATTGATAGTCAAATTGTAATATTCATTTTTGAAACTTTAAATCTATTAAAAAAGAGAAAGAAAGGTTGGATTATTGGGGAAGAGAGATTAAAAAAAAAATAAAAAAATGAGTGGGTGGGATTGTGGGAATAGAAAAGAAGGACCAAGCTGGCTCTGCAATATTGATTCGATGAAGACTAATTAATTCGAGTTCCAGATCTTCAAGAGTGTGCGACATGGCACCTCTGTTCCATAATGGTTATTTGTTATGCCTGAAAAGCACGAATATGGACATTTGAACTACTCAAACAATGCCGATGCCAAGATAATATCCTACTCAAACCACTATGGAGAAAGAACACAGAGACGAGCATGCATGTGTGTGCGCAAGTGATTGAGTATGCTCACAGGCCCATTGTACAACAAGTGGTTGCAGTAATTTACTATACTTGATCTCTTCTTAGTTTCTCACGCATAAAGCGAGCCTCTTTAACCTCTCGCTGCGTGTAAGAGTCATATGTTGTCGCCCTCCCCATCATCCTACAGAAGAAGCAATTTGATTGAAAATGCATGCGATACAAAGGATACAACTTCGACTTCATTATGCATTTGTCTGGTGAGAAATATAAGCTTCTCAACACATGCCAATTTTGATTTTGCAATGATATCTTCAGTTTTAAATCAGTTTAAAAGAACATTAATCCCTTGGTTGTCGATCAATCATATAAATGCACATGAACATACTTCATAGTTCATAGACTTCATATATAGATGCAAATAACAGGATCTGCGAGGAAATGAATTCATAGTCTAAATTAGAGTGAAGAAGTTGTTATGCTTTAGCTTTTGTTTATGCTTGCAACACTTTTACTTGAACTGGACAAGGTAAAGTGAGCAAAACATCCATGAAACTTTAGTAGGCAGGCGAATCTGCCCCATCAACAACCCCATCATTACTATGAGGCACAATTAAACCTACACCCTCTGTAAAGATATATGTGGTGGACTTCATTGAAGGCAGTAACAGTCGACAAAAATGAACCATCTAATGATTATATTCCCAGTGTTAAGGATGTCAATAGCTCGTTTGGATTACCTTCTTTGCCGGAAAGTTGGTCCATGACTGTTTGTTCTTGCCACGGCCGTTTAATGTCGGAGGCTTCACACTTGTATAAAGATTCTCCTCCTGACGAGGAGTGTAAGGGTGGAACAGTGAACTGGTTTGTGCTAGTGTTCCACTTCTTAGTTGAAGAAGATTCTGCAGTAGAGCACCAGTCTTCTTCAGTAATTTGTAATTGTGTAATTTGTGAGTGTCCAGCAGTGACGGAGCCAAGATTTTTATTGAGGGGGCAGAGTGATGTAATAATTAATTAAATATAATATAAAAATTAGTTACTTTAACATGATTTTTTTTTTAAAATATAGCAAAACGGGAAGTACAACAAAGATAGTCATTGAAGATGATTACTACTTCTAGAAACACAACAGAAAAGAAGGGTTTGAATCGTTGATTACTACTACATGAAGAAAAGGAGGAAGAGATTGAGTTGCTTACGATTTTTTTGTGGAGATGACCAACACAGTGATTAATGAAGGCACCTAGTACCTAGAAGAAGAAAAATAAAGTGGTTTGAATCCTACTGGATCTTGTGAAGATGAGCTCAAATAACTCAATAGTTAATCTTTGAAGATGATGAAATATGGGGATTTTCCTCATCTTATCCAATCGATAGAGTGTGAAGAAGAAACTGTGGATTTTGGTTTCTTTGAGAAGCAATTCTAGCTGGCCTGGAAAACCAGCCTGGTTTCCTGTCTATGGGCGAAAATACATTTTTGCCCCCTTCTTTAAAACACATTTTTGGAGTATGTGTTTAAAGAGGGGAGGGCAAAAATATATTTTCGCCCCCCAGGCAGGGAAGACCTACTAGAATTTCTGTTATTTGAGATATTTGAGGGATTTAACATTTATCTTTAACTTTAAAAGTAGAGTTTGAATTTGATATGTATATGATTTGAAGGATGAAGTCTTGATTGAAGTTAAAAGTGAAAATAGAGAAACAAATAAAAAAACTAATTGAAGGACAAATCAATTATAAAAAAAAAAAAAAAATCTCAAAAGTCAGTAGAAGCACTTGCCCCCACGTAAATCCGTACCTGGTGTCACGAAACTGTTTGTTGTCTTCCCAGCATTGTGGTCTCTTTTTCTCATGTGAAACATTCTTAGAGTTATGAAACGAGGGAACCCTCTGATCATTAGAGGAGTTAGTCGTGCAACAAGCTTTTCCCTTCAAGTCAACTATTAGAATGCCCAAAGTTGCAGTCTCATCCAAGTTGTCCATAATTTCTTCTTGTTCCCAATTTGCTTGTCTAGCCCTCGCTGCTGCTTCTGATTCCCGCATCATAGATACAACATCAATTAAGCGTTCTCTTGCCAAATCTAAGTCAACAATTGGCTTCGGATAGTTGAAACCTGTTGCAAATTTGTTTTTTTAAAAATAAAACAAATGTGTGTCTACCTAGTTTTGAACCCTGGACCCCTCTCCTAATTTGATCTTTGAATCACTCTCTAATTTATAGTCCCATATCTATTATGTATCTCTTTGTGGTAGAGTATATAAGGAGATAGTTAGGACTTGGGTTTGGACCCCTTGGGGTACCACTCTTTTATGAGGAGGGGAAAGATAGACTCTCACGCCCGCCGCCGCCGCCGTCCGTCGGGTCGGGTCATTTAGAGAGCAAACCATTTTTTTGCTGAAAATTTATTTAAACGAAAAAATAAACTTTTGAACTTCTGAAGAGGACTGAGTCTAAACGGTTTCTCTAAAACACGTTTTGGCCCCGCGATTTCTGGCATAAATCCCGCTGCCATTTCGTCTCCACGATTTGATACGCGATTGATGCCAATGAATACAGACGGTATTTCGTGTTTGTATGTATGATTTTCAATCTATAAATACCATCTCGATTTTGAGTTTTAGAATAATGAAAAACAAAATGAGAGAAACATAGAGTTCCTTCAAAAAAAAACAGAGAGTATAAAAGTTTTTGCTAACAGTTTTCGAGCTTCTGCTGTTTACAAAAACAGTCTTGCATCCAGTTCTTCGACATCAAAACAGTTTTGCGAAAACAGTCTCTGTTTTGTTTGCCAAGTTTCTGCTTCTTGCTGATTTATTTTCAACGGTATTGGTGATTCCGAGCAAATACAAAGATTAAGGGTGAATTGTTTTCCGTTCATCTACTGTGCAATTTTTGAACGAGACAGAGAAGATTCTGGGCTGTTTTATCCTGGGGACGGCGGGGCTACATTACTGCTTGCACAATTTTGGGCATAGCCGCAAAACGTCTTAAAGAGAGCGACCTAGTCCGCGACTCAACCCAAGCAAAATTGGTACCATCGTTCCTTCCTTTTAATTCGAATTTACAGCATTGAGAAACATTCTTAGAGTTATGAAACGAGGGAACCCTCTGATCATTAGAGGAGTTAGTCGTGCAACAAGCTTTTCCCTTCAAGTCAACTGTTGGAATGCCCAAAGTTTCAGTCTCATCCAAGTTGTCCATAATTTCTTCTTGTTCCCAATTTGCTTGTCTAGCCCTCGCAGCTGCTTCTGATTCCTGCATCATGGATACAACATCAATTAAGCGTTCTCTTGCCAAATCTAAGTCAACAATTGGCTTCGGATAGTTGAAACCCAGCTCCACCCCTGCAGTTGCAAGCACAGTTAAGGGAGCCTCATAGGGATGATGACTCCACTCCATATTCATATAAGCTCAGTGATGCAGGAGGATTCGAGTCAGATGATGTTGAGTTGTCAAATAACACGTTATTATTACTAAGATATCTTGAATTAAGAGATCAGCGCAAAAATGACAGAAAATCATAATTTTATTTCAAATTTGGCAATTTAAGGTGCGTTTTAGTATTTTGGCCATAACTTTAGCTACGAGTATCAGAATTGCGCAAACGACCCCAATTCAGAAAGTCTTTTTCAACGCGCACGTCGTGGTCAACCAGCTGCGCTCGTTGCACATCTTTTCGAGGCAAAAATCCACCGTTTTCTCTTTTAAATTCACAAATTTAGCAGTTTATTTTCATTTATAGTAATATTTTAATTATTGTTTAGGAAGTGATTTTGAACCTAATTTGGACCAGATTTCTGACAGTATGTTTCTTTTATTAAGTATTTTGTTTTAGGGTGATTATTGGGGTTTTGCTAATTTTGGTAAAATTATAATAATCATGAGTTTTAGCTATAAAGTCCGGCTTGTGGGCTGATTTTAGAGATACCTTTGATTTGGGTAATTTAATTGACATTAGAGTTATTTCTCTGTATTCTTGGGTGAATCTCTTGTGTCATTTCTTTTGAATTGTCCGTTGAACTAGCCCGCAAAATAATCACTATTTTGCCCAGCGACACTCAGGCAACCAATGCCTCACATAATCACCTTTTGGATCAAAAGTGCAGCCTTGAACCTAACGCAAGATCAAAGAAACAACTTAGTTGAAGTCATCGAGCTAGCTATTGACCAATTTTCTTTTGGATTCTGAAATCTTCTGGTTTAAATGTTCAAATGATAAACAAGCAATTTCAAAATCTACAAATGAAAAAAAAAAAAAAAAATCTCTGAAATTTATAAAAGCATGAAGAGTGCATGGCCTGAAGGTTTCAAAGTAGTCAAGAGCTTGATTAAGAAAAATGCAAAGTTTGTATGATATAGAGAAAGTCAGAAATACATGGATGCATGAAATATATATAAACGTTTTCTAGGGGAGAGAATTACAATGATCTTGTCATGGACCAATTCTTTCTTTGTGTTAAAAAAATTGTAGTCAAATGCTAAAATAAGATGATAGATATTGTTGGTACAAATATCAATAAAATAATCTAAAGTAATAATAAATTAGACACCAAGATTTATGTGAAAAACCCTTCAATGTGAAGGAAACAACACTACAAAAAAATCAAAATTAGCTACGGCAATTAGCGACGGTTTTAAAAAACCGTCGCTATTTAAACGGTTTGCGACGGCAAAAAACCGTTGCTAAAATTTTTGTTACGGTTTGGGTACATAAATCAACTTAACCGTCGCTAACCGTTTTGCGACGGGTAAAAACTGTCGCTAATACGAACATTAGCAACAGCATTCCGACCGTAGCTAATGTTTAGAAATTTTTTTGTTAGCCACGGTCCAAAAACCGTCGCTAACGTGATTTTTTAAAAAAACAAATCAGTGACGGCCATACAACCGTAGCTAATGTTTATGTGATTTTTAAAAAAAAAATATGTGAAAACACCTTAGCGACGACATGATAACCGTAGCTAATGTGAATTTTAAAAATAAAATTTTACAAAAGAGCTTAGCGACGGTATTCTGCCCGTAGCTAACGTGATTTTTTTTCAAAAAAATACAACAAACTAATTAACGACGGCAATACAGCCGTAGCTAAGGTTTTTTTGTGATTTTTTAAAAAAATATATGAAAAGACCTTAGCGACGGCATACCGGCCGTAGCTAATATGATTTTTTAAAAACAAAAAAATTTACAAAAGAGCTTAGCGACGGTTATATGACCGTAGCTAACGTGATTTTTTTTTAAAAATATAACAAACTAATTAGCGACGGCAATATAGCCGTAACTAAGTTTTTTGTGATTTTTAAAAAATATATATGAAAAGACCTTAGCGACGGCTTGAGGACCGTAGCTAATGTGATTTTTTAAAAACAAAAAAATTTAAAAAAGAGCTTAGCGACGGTAGTCTAACCGTAGCTAAGATGATTTTTTTTAAAAAATATAGTGAACTAAATAGCGACGGTATTAGAGCCGTAGCTAAGATTTTTTGTGATTTAAAAAAAATATATTAAAAGACCTTAGCGACGGCTTGAAGACCGTAGCTAATGTAATTTTTTTAAAAAAAATTAAAAAAGAGAGTAGCGACAGTTGTATAAGCGTAGCTAACATGATTTTAAAAAAAATATATAACAAACTAATTAGCGACGGTAATACAGTCGTAGCTAAGATTTTTTGTGATTTTTAAAAAAAATATATTAAAAGACCTTAGCGACGGCCTGAGGACCGTAGCTAATGTGATTTTATAAAAACAAAAAAAAATTAAAAAACAGCTTAGCGACGGTAGTCTAACCGTAGCTAACATGATTTTTTTTTAAAAATATAGTAAACTAATTAGCGACGGTAATACAGCCGTAGCTAAGATTTTTTGTGATTTAAAAAAAATATATTAAAGACCTTAGCGACGGCTTGAAGACCGTAGCTAATGTGATTTTTTAAAAACAAAAAAAATTAAAAAAGAGCTTAGCGACGGTTGTATAACCGTAGTTAACATGATTTTTTTTTAAAAATATAACAAACTAATTAGCGACGGTAACACAGCCGTAGCTAAGATTTTTTGTGATTTTTAAAAAAAATATATTAAAAGACCTTAGCGACGGCTTGATGACCGTAGCTAATGTGATTTTTTAAAAACAAAAAAAATAAAAAAAGAGCTTAGCGACGGTAGTCTAACCGTAGCTAACATGATTTTTTTTTTAAATATAGTAAACTAATTAGCGACGGTAATACAGCCGTAGTTAAGATTTTTTGTGATTTTAAAAAAAATATATTAAAAGACCTTAGCGACGGCTTGAAGACCGTAGCTAATGTGATTTTTTAAAAACAAAAAAAATTAAAAAAGAGCTTAGCGACGGTAGGCTAACCATAGCTAACGTGATTTTAAAAAAAATATATATAACAAACTAAGTATCGACGGCAATACAGCCGTAGCTAAGGTTTTTTGTGATTTTTTAAAAAATATATGAAAACACCCTAGCGACGGCGTGATAGTCGTAGCTAATGTGATTTTTCAAAAAAAAAATTTACAAAAAAGCGTAGCGACGGCATTGTGACCGTAGCTAAGGTTTAGAAATTTTTTGTTAGCTACGGTCCACATACCGTCGCTAATGTGATTTTTAGAAAAAAATATTATAAGAAAACAACGTACCGACGGTTGTAGGGTCGTAGCTAATGTTTAAAATTTTTTTTTTTTAGCCACGGTCCAAATACTGTCGCTAATGCATTTTTTTTTAAAAATTATAAGAAATCAATATAGCGACGGCACTAGGGCCGTAGCTAACGTTTACAATTTTTTTTTTGTTAGCCACGGTCAAAATATCGTAGCTAAATGTGAATTTTATTTAAATTATATATAAATAACACATTTTCGAATAAAAGAAAATAAAAGATGATCAGATAAAAAAATCAGATCAGATCAAAGAAGATCAGATAAAAAAAATCAGATCAGATCAAATAATATGATATCAAAGAAGATTGGATCAGATCAAATAATTTCAAATAAGATCAGATAAAAGAATATCAAAGAAGATAAAAGAAGATCAGATCAAAGAAATTCAAAGAAGATCAGATCAGATCAGATCAAAGAAAATCAAAGAAGATCAGATCAAAGAAGATTAGATCAAAAGGATCAGATCAAAGAAGATCAGATCAGATCAAAGAAGATCACATCAGATCAAATCAAATAAGATCAGATCAAATAAGAACAAAGAAGACCAAAGAAGATGAGATAAAAAAAAGATCAAAGAAGATCAGAGAAGATCAGATCAAAGAAAATCAGATCAGATCAAAAAAGATCAAAGAAGTTAAAAGTAGATCAAAGAAGATTAGATCAAAGAAGATCAGATCATATCAGATCAAAGAAGATCAAATATGATCAGAGAAGATCAAGGAAGATCAAATCAAAGAATATCAAATAAGATCGAAGAAGACCAAAGAAGATCAAAGAAGATCAGATAAAAAAAAATCAAAGAAAATTAAAGAAGTTCAAAGAAGATCAGATCAAAGAATATCAAATAAGATCAGATCAGATCAAATCAAAGAAGATCAAAGACGACCAAAGTAGATCAGATAAAAAAAGATCAAAGAAGATCCGAGAAGTTCAAAGAAGATCAGATAAAAAAATATCAAAGAAGTTCAAAGAATATCAGAGAAGATCAGATCAAAGAATATCAAAGAAGATCAGATCAGATCAGATCAAATCAACTAAGATCAGATCAAAAAAGACCAAAGAAGATCAGATAAAAAAATATCAAAGAAGTTCAGAGAAGATAAGATCAAAGAAGATCAGATCAGATCAAAGAAGATCAAAAAAGTTAAAAGTAAATCAAAGAGATTAGATTAAATCAGATCAGATCAGATCAAAGAAGATCAAAGAAGTTAAAAGTAGATCAAAGAAGATTAGATCAAATAAAATCAGATCAGATTAAAGAAGATCAGAGAAGATCAAGGAAGATCAGATCAAAGAATATCAAATAAGATCGAAGAAGATCAAAGAAGACCAAAGAAGATCAAAGAAAATCAGATAAAAAAAAATCAAAGAAAATCAAAGAAGTTCAAAGAAGATCAAAGAAGATCAGAGAAGATCAGATCAAAGAATATCAAATAAGATAAAAGAAGATCAGATCAGATCAAATCAAAGAAGATAAGATCAAATAAGATCAAAGAAGATCAAAGTAGATCAGATAAAAAAATCAAAAAAAATCAGAGAAGTTCAAAAAAGATCAGATAAAAAAAGATCAAAGAAGTTCAAAGAAGATCAAAGAATATCAGAGAAGATCAGATTAAAGAATATCAAATAAGATCAGATCAGATCAAAGAAGATTAGATCAGATCAAATCAAAGAAGACCAAAGAAGATCAGATAAAAAAATATCAAAGAAGTTCAGAGAAGATCAGAGAAAATCAGATCAGATCAAAGAAGTTAAAAGTAGATCAAATAAGTTAAAAGTGGATCAAAGAGATTAGATTAAATCAGATCAGATCAGATCAAAGAAGTTAAAAGTAGATCTAAGAAGATTAGATCAAAGAAGATCAGATCAAATAAGATCAGATCAAAGAAAATCAAATAAGATCAGAGAAGATCAAAGAAAATCAAAGAAGATCAAAGAAGTTCAAAGAAGATCAAAGAAGATCAGAGAAGATCAGATAAAAAAATATCAAATAAGTTTAAATAGGATCAAAGAAGATCAGATCAAACCAAATCAAAGAAGATAAGATCAAATAAGATCAAAGAAGACCAAAGTAGATCAGATAAAAAAAGATCAAAGAAGATCTGAGAAGTTCAAAGAAGATCAGATCAAATCAAATCAAATCAAATAAGATCAAAGAAGACCAAAGAAGATCAGATAAAAAAAGATCAAAGAAGTTCAAAGAAGATCAGAGAAGATCAGATTAAAGAAGATCAGATCAGATCAAAGAAGATCAATGAAGTTAAAAGTAGAACAAAGAAGTTAAAAGTAGATCAAAGAGATTAGATTAAATCAGATCAGATCAGATCAAAGAAGTTAAAAGTAGATCAAAGAAGATTAGATCAAAGAAGATCAGATCAGATAAAAAAAATCAAATAAGATCAGAGAAGATCAAGGAAGATCAAAGAAAATCAAAGAAAATCAAAGAAGTTCAAAGAAGATCAAAGAAGATCAGAGAAGATCAGATCAAATAATATCAAAGAAGATCAGAGATGTTCAAAGAAGATCAGAGATGTTCAAAGAAGATCAGATAAGATCAAAGAATATCAAATAAGATCGAAGAAGTTCAAAGAAGATCACAGAATATCAAAGAAGATCAGATCAGATCAAAGAGGTTAGCGACGGCCTAATTGTCGTCGCTAATTGGTTTTTATAAAAAAAAACACTAAAGAGGTTGGTTTAAAAAAAAAAAAACTAAAGAGGTTAGCAGCGCTACTTGGTTTTAAAAAAAATAAAATTTAAAGAGGTTAGCGACGACAATTAGGCCGTTTCTAATTGGTTTAAAAAAAAAACACCGATCCGCGTGAAATCTCATCTCAACCGTTAATAACACCAAAAAATTTAGCTCAATCCAACGTACTAAATCAAACCACGTCATCGATCCACGTGAAACTAACACAACCAATCCCCTTCAATTACCTTTCTCTATATAAATTTCAATTTTTTCTACAAACCAACTTAAACAAAAAATTTCTCTCAAATTTTTTTTCTCTCATCTTCCAGAGAAGAAACCCACTGAGGAGAAGTCCGCCGCTTCCTCGACACCGATCCCGGCCGCCTCTCTCTCCCCTCCCTTCATCCGCCGCCGCTCTCTCGGAGATCTAAGATCTCTCATCTCGGAGATCTGTGACCTCAGATCTCTCATCTCGGAGATATGTGACCTCAGATCTCTGATATCTCGGATCTCGGAGATCTGAGACCTGAGATCTCGGATATCTGAGATCTCTGATCTCGGAGAATCTCAAAGATCTGAGTTTCCGAGATCTGGAGAGATCTCTGATATTTTTTGAAATATATATATATATATATATTTTAAAAATCTCAGAGATCTCGGAGAAATCTGATCTTTTATATATATATATATATTTTTAAAAAAAAAAAAAAAAACAATTTAGCGACGGCACAATAAATGCCGTCGCTAAAATAAATTTTTTTTTTTTTTTTTTTTAAAACCAGTTAGCCACGGCCAAAATGCCGTCGCTAAAATAAAAAAAATTAAATTTTTTTTTTACAAAAATCAATTAGCGACGAATATTTTACACTTTAGCGACGGTTGTATCCCGTGGCTAATTAGCTACGGCTATTTTGCCGTCGCTGAATCAAATAGCGATGATAAATCTAGCTACGGGATAGCGACAAATGTAGTGCCGTCGCTGATTTCCATTTTTTTTGTAGTGCAATTACGGGACAAATCCAAGATAATCCACTAATCAAATAAGAAGTACAATAACTTTCCAAGTTTTTTGCCTAAAATATTTCAAAAATACATGTATGCATGAAATATAAACATTTTCTAAGGGAGAGAATTACAATGATCTTGTCATGGACCAATTCTTTCTTTGTGTTAAAAAATTTGTAGTCAAATGCTAAAATAAGATAATAGATATTGTTGGGACAAATACCAATAAAAAAATACCAAAGAAATAATCTAAAGCAATAATAAACGAAACACCAAGATTTACGTGAAAAAACCTTCAATGTAAAGGAAAAAATCACGAGAAAAATCCGAGAAAATTCACTATTCAAATAAGAAGAAGTACAATAATTTCTCAAACTTTTTGCCCAAAATATGCTAGGTCTACAAACCTTGAAATATGCATGGTCTGCATACCAAGGAAAAAATCTAATGTTTCCAAACAATAATCTCTCCTGACTAAACGGGAAGTTGAAACAAAGACAACGTGAGTATTTCCCTAACCCCCATGGCCTTGAGGAAGAAGTTCACGCTCTCTTCACCAACGGAATTCCCTTCTTTTTTTCCACAGAATTTGTTTCGTCCACACTAACTGGAAAACCTTCCTAATACTTGATTCCCCAAAATGAAGATATGGGGACAAGATTGAAGTGGACGTCCCCTCAACCTTCATTTGGTTCTTTGAGTAGTCGCTCAGATGGTGATCACTGAATTCAGCTGGAGCTTTATCGGCATTACTCCACCCAGGAGACCATCCCCTCCCTTGCAACACATTACTGGATTTTTCGAGATCATTTTCAAGACCCAATTCTTCAATAGAACAGCACGTAACAATGTCTGTAACAATGTATAAAAACAAAAATTAAATTAATTATTAATCCATCATATATTGTATGTCTCCTGAATGGAAAATTCTAGTAAAGCGTTAGAGAATATCATGAAGGACCTTGAACTTTCATCTTTTCTATGAAAATCATGTTCCTCTTTGTATATATAAGTCATGCCAGATAGGCCTCTTATTAGTAATTCAACTATTTGCAACAAATCCAACATCAGAGACGTAGCCATTATTCATGAACAACAACACCAAAGACCTAGAGCATATAACGGAAAACATACATATTTTTCTCTCAAAATTTCAAAATGCCATGATTTTTCCACAAGTGTAAATTATCATCAGTACCCGGTGAAGATACAGGAGAAGACCAAACTATTTAGTCCATTGAAACTTTCTACCTAGTTCCAACGATTTTTTTATTCAGCAGTTGGCGAGTAGATATCCTACTAAATGTTTGAAGAAGACCTCACTACAAGAAAACATGTGTTTAACGACGGTTGCCAAAAGTGTTTAGCGATGGTTTTAACCGTCGCTACATAATACAGCGACGGTTGGCCAACCGCCGCTGATAAAGGCGTCGTAAGAGCATTCGGCGGCGTTTTTTTGCAACCGCTGGCATAACCGTCGCTGTATGTTATTTAGCGACGGTTATTAGTAACCGTTGGTAAATCCGACGCTAAATACCATATAGCGATGGGTGCTAACCGTCGCTAAATATGGGCCAAAAATTGATGTTTTATAATATGCTGCGACGGTTCTTAACCGCCGCTAAAATCCCTTTAATAGTCCTTTTAACTGGCGCTAATGACAGTAGAATGCATATATAACCATATTTTTTAACTTTTAAAAAACCCACAATTTTATACAACTGTTTTATGTAAAAATCATTCAACAAAACTTCAACTATATTGTCATCAAAATTAACAAAATATGAAAGCCAGTACATGCCAACACCAAGTAAATGGACAAATTTAATGAAATAAAACATTTCACTTCACTAACAAATATTCCTGATTTGTACAAGCACCTTCTTAAAATCACAGTATAAAATAATCGAAATTTAAGTTGAACATAAGGAACGTAAACATCAGGAACGTATTAAAGCCACGACAAGTGGTTTGAATAGGAAACAGAAGAAAGTTTTACATGCCATGGCATACAAGAAAGGTAAACTGAATACAACAACCATAGATGATACATTTTCACCTTAGGATGAAAGGCAACTAGCCTTCTGTTGATTGTCCACGTATTTGCACTGTTGGAGGCCTTGCGTTATTCATGGCTGGTTGACTAGCCATCCTACAATAAATCAATGGGAGATGAAAAAGAAGTTCATGATTGACATCAATATCTCCAACAACAGGTTTAATACCGTTCGAAAATCAATTGACAACAACATTCAATTTCTTCTAAAGATCGAGTATTAGATTCAATTGCAACACCAATCAGGAACTCCGATGATCGGTCGAGGCAGTGCAACACCAAAATCAGTTCCATGCAATTAAATGGTCTTATTTCTAGTACAATAAAATAGAATCAGTACCTGTTCTTGATTGCAGCAGCCATAACCATGAAAGCATGTTCCACATTTATCGCATTTTTGGCACTTGTTTCCATGAATGGGATCCCAATTTCGTCAGCAAAAGCCTTGACAAGGACATAATGGATTCTAAATTAGTCAAGGTTATCAACCTAGCAACACATCAACTTTGTTTGCCTTGAATTTGAGTGAATTTTTACACATCAAATGGAGAAAAAAAAGAAAAAGAAAAAAGAGAAAAAAGTGCTACTACCCAAGCTACTTTGTATTGATCCACATCCCCTTGTCAACAGATGTTGATATCAAGTGCCCTATGCATGTTACGATAAAACCAGCAAAAGAGAGTAGATAAAACTTAAAAGCACTAGAATTAGCTTAGCTGTTTCGTAAGAGACAACTTTGTTTGCTGTCAGGTCTGACTTGTTGCCAACCAAGAGCTTGCATAGCGATCAATTTCATTCAACCATTGCTTCACGTTGTTGAAACTCTCCAAATCAGTAACATCATAAAAAAAAAACCCTGCCAAAACGACACCAACAATTTATACTTTTGCAATACTATTGAAAGAAAAATAAACAAATAAAATGGCTAAGACAATAGCCTGGATGATTGTAATGATATTTATAATCTCTAAATACATTTGTGCTTTCAGTCAAATAAAAATATCAAAATTTGTTAAGTTGTGAGAAAATTATTGAAAAAGAGATGAACAAACTATTTACATGACCATGAAAGTCAAGAACTGAAATTTCTACACGCAACTGGAAAAGCAAGATACTCACAGAGAAGAACAAGAAAATAGGGCAGCCTCTTGGTTTTCAAGAAGCTATTTGCTTTGCATCTTCATAGGCACTGTCCAGCCTCCTGTTTCCATTTGAAGTACTGGACCAAACATTATATTTAATGCTTTTATGCACGTCATCCTCACTGTAGGATTTGATCACAAAGAATTTAATGATATACTTACACAAAAAACACAAATTATGAAAGGAAAAGAAATGCAGAAAACAATTCTTTCTAAAGGAGAATTGCTTTGATCATCTTACTTTATCCAGTCTTTGTTCTCTTGTGTGTACTAAGTACCAGTCAGCATTAAAGTGGGCTCAAGAAACTGCAGCTTCATGATGTTCAGCTCACATTCTAGCTAAATTCCCGCAGCTCTTTTAACAGCTAATATGATAGGTTTTTGGCAGATTACAAGACAATTCCAGTAAGAAGAGATCAACAATGAGAAAATGATCAACAAAGAAACACTGACAGAGTAAAGAATTGTCAACAATGAATCAATGTTACAGCAAAGAAGACCAAGATTCAGCAATGTATTCTGAATTCTAATTGATCCACCTCACTGTATTGTAGATTGAATTGAACTGAGAAAATGTAAAAGTACATAGGCAATTCGAGAAGCCTAGTTTCTCCTAGAGCATTTGCTCTTGTACAGACTTTACAACAATCAATGAATAATATTCTACTTCTATTGTTACCTATTTATAGTGTTCATATCTGCCCTGTCTAACTGAATTACTTACATGAATACATCTGACAGCTTGCTCATACAACCATCTGTTACTGACAACTTGCAAACAATAACTGCCTAACCACTTGACAGCAAGACCACTTGCATCACCCACAATTACTAACAGGGCACTAACTTCTGTCACAAACTAACAGAGCACTAACGTCTGTCACATAGACATTGCCTTTATTCACATACAGAGCATTGGCTTGTCTGCTATCACTGTCTCTGCTACACTTGTTCATCTCTGATCCCTTGCTGATTTGTTGATGCCTGCTTCCTTGCTGAACCTGAATTCCTCCTCTGATAAGTCTGATGAATAGCAGGTCTATCAAATCTCCCCCCCAAAATACTCACCTTGTCCTCAAGGTGAAAGTCTGAAAACTGATGACGAAACAAATCATAATCCTCCCAAGTGGCTTCAAAATCAGGAAGACCCTTCCAACGGATCAGAACTTCATCAGGAACAGGTGGATTATCCGATTTATAACGAACATCCAATACTGATTCTGGATATACTAACAGTTCTAAATCCACACTAAGTTGAAGAGGGATAGTGGCAGACTGAAATCCATTCCCTACCGCTTTGCGCAGTTGTGACACGTGAAAAACAGGATGAATTTGTGATTCAGCTGGTAATTCTAATTTATAAGCTACGGCCCCTATCCGTTGTATAATTTTGTATGGCCCATAATACCTTGCCGCAAGTTTATGATTGTATCTCTTTACCAACGATTGTTGACGATAAGGACGTAACTTCAGAAACACCAACTCCCCCACAGTAAAAATGAGCTCTCTACGACTTAAATCAGCTTGACGCTTCATTCGCTGCTGAGAACGCAGCAAATGCATACGTAGATCATCCAGGATAGCATCCCTTTCTAACATCATTTGTTCCACAGTGGACACCATCGTACTCCCCTGATCCACCTTCAATAAACACGGTGGATCTCTTCCATACAAAGCCTTAAAAGGAGGACACCCTATAGAAGAATGAAATGAAGTATTATACCAATACTCAGCCCATATCAACCATTTGGCCCACTGTTTGGGTTTACTGGACGCAAAGCAACGTAAATACGTCTCCAAACTCCGATTCACAACTTCGGATTGCCCGTCTGTTTGTGGGTGATAGGCGGTACTTTTCTTTAAAACTGTGCCTTGTAAGCGAAATAGTTCCCTCCAAAAGTGACTCAAAAAAATTTTATCACGATCAGAAATAATAGAAAGTGGAACCCCATGAAGTCTCACAATGTCCTGGATAAACAGTTTTGCAACTGACTCAGCAGTGAAAGGATGGCGTAACCCCACGAAATGCGCATATTTACTCAAACGGTCGACCACAACCATAACCGTATCAAATCCCAAGGACTTCGGCAACCCTTCCACGAAATCCATGGTGATATCGTCCCAAACACGAGCTGGTAGGGGAAGAGGCTGTAATAACCCAGCTGGAGACATCGATAATGTCTTATTTCTCTGGCAGACCTCACAAGCTGCCACCTTTTTTGCCACGTCTGATCTCATACCCACCCAGAATAACTCTCTTGACAACCTCTGAAAGGTCTTTGTTTCCCCAGAATGACCACCCATAGGAGACCCATGAAATTCCTCAAAGATCAGAGAGAGAAGAGAAGAATTTTTAGACAATACTAACCTGTTTTTGTAGAACAATATGCCCTGTCGTAGCTCAAAACCCACCAGATTGGTACTTCCTTGCAATAATTCATCCCTGATTTGTCGAAGAGAGTCATCCGCCTCAATTTCTCGTTTCACTATATCCCAATCTCGCCACTGAGGAAGCACCAGAGTAGAACATTCGACACCATTGTTAACACGGGACAGGGCATCTGCCACGGTGTTGGTTTTCCCCGTTTTGTACTGTATTTCAAAGTTGTAGCTCATCAACTTCATGATCCATTTCTGGAATTCAGCTCCCACTACCCTCTGATCTAATAAAAACTTTAGGCTCTTCTGATCCGTACGTACCACAAATCTCTGACCCATTATATATGGCCGCCATTTGGCAATGGCGAAAACTATCGCCATTAGTTCTTTCTCATACACCGACTTCTGTCTCGCCATTTGCCCCAATGTCTGACTGAAATACGCAATAGGACGTTGCTCCTGCATTAACACTGCACCCAACCCGTAACCAGAAGCATCGGTTTCAATCACGAATTGTTTGGAAAATCCGGCATAGCTAATACCGGCACTTCCGTCATTTTCGCCTTCAATGCTTGAAAAGCTGATTGAGCTTCAGAGTTCCAACCAAACTGATTCTTCTTCAACTGCTGAATTAAGGGTCCCGCCACAGTACTATAACCTTGAACGAATTTTCGGTAATATCCGGTCAGACCCAAAAAGCCCCGCAATTCCGTGATATTATTAGGCGTCGGCCAGCCCACCATTGCCGCCACCTTGGACTGATCAACTGAAACTCCCTGGCCTGAAATCATGTGACCCAAATACGCCAATTCTTGTTTGCCAAATTCACATTTCTTCCGATTGGCATACAAATGATATTGTTCCAGCACTCCCAATACCGTAGAAAGGTGGTTCACATGCTCTTCCAACCCTGAACTATAAACGAGTATATCGTCAAAAATACCAGAACATACCTCCTCAAATATGGTTTGAAAATGTGGTTCATCAACGCTTGAAAAGTGGCTGGAGCGTTCGTTAATCCGAATGGCATCACTAAAAATTCATAGTGGCCTTCATGAGTCCGAAACGCCGTTTTACTCTCATCCCCTTCCTTAATACGTATCTGATGATACCCGGACTTCAAATCTAACTTGGAGAACCAGCAAGCACCATGTAACTCATCGAGTAATTCATCAATTACTGGTATCGGAAATCTGTCCGGAACGGTCTCTTTATTTAACGCCCTGTAATCTACACAAAATCGCCAACTTCCATCTTTTTTTTTAACCAATAAAACCGGGCTGGAGAAAGGACTCTTACTTGGGCGGATAATTCCAGATTCCATCATCTCCTGTATCAATCTTTCTATCTCATCTTTCTGAAATTGAGGATATCGATAGGGTCTCACATTGACTGGCAGTGATCCTTCTCTCAAACAAATGGAGTGTTCATGCCCACGCAAGGGTGGTAATCCTGGCTTCTCTTCAAACACAGATGGAAATTTATTTAATACTAACCCGATTTCATGTCCAGTTCCTTCCACTGCCCTATCTTTGACCTCCAGATTCCCAAATTCGAGCCATACCCCTGCCCTTCTTGACAAATAGTTTTCCACATTGATTTCAAAGACACCAATGATTTTCCCAAAGTGGGATCCCCCTTTAGTGTTCTAGTCACTCCTCCACTCTCAAACCTCATCTCTTGAGACTTCCAATTGGTATGGGTTACCCCAATGTTGCCAACCACTTGATGCCTAAAATTACATCAGAACTGCCCAAATTTAATGGCAAAAAATCCTCTACTACGACCATCTCTGAGAGTACCAAAGAAATCGATTTGCATATGCCAACACCCTTCACTGACTCACCATTACCCATTGTTACCCCATACGAACTTGTTGGAGTGACCTCCAAATTCGATTTCTCTACCAAACTATTAGCAATGAAGTTATGGGTAGCCCCGCTGTCAATCAAGACCACAACTTCTTGCTTCCCCACTCTGCCTTTGAGACGCAATGTCTTCGGCGAAGTCCAACCCACCACCGAATTTAAAGAAATTTCCACCTTCCCATCAATTTCGACAGCATCCAACTCCACGCCCTGCTCAAGCTCGCCCTGCTCTTCTTCTTCCACTTCTTCCAAGATTTCATCTTCTTGAATCACCAACACCCGAAGCTCTTTCTTTTGGCATCGATGTCCCGGACCATATTTCTCATCACACTTGAAACACAAACCCTTTTCTCTTCGATCTTGCAACTCTCCATCGCTTAATCGACGAAAACCCCCTCTTCCCAAATCTGATTTTCGATCTCCAGCCGCTCCCACTGAAGAAAACTTGTTTCCCCAATTTTCAGATTTAGGGTTCTCCACAGCCCTAAATCGATTTAGATGCGAATTTGGGCTTGGGCTTGATATCATCTTATTACAATTGAGCAATTTGTTCTTTTCTTCAATTCTTTGGGCAAGGGACATGGCCCGACCCAATGAAAGAGGTTCTAATATCCTCAATTCTGCTCTAATTTGAGGAGTCAACCCATTAATGAATTTACTGATATATACCTCTTCAGATAGGTGGTCTAATGGTGCTGCCAGATTCATAAATTGACGCCGATACTCCGCCACATTTCCTTCTTGTCGAAGAGCGAGGAATTGTTCACAAAGTGTTCCATTTGTTGCTGAACGAAATTGTATTAACAACATCTTCTTTAATTCTTCCCATAATAAAATGGGTCGTCTTTTGTGTTCCCATTGATACCAAATTAATGCATCACCTTCAAAACCCACTACAGCAGCTTCTATCATTTCATCATTGGTATACCTTTGCAATTGAAAAAACCTCTCCGCCTTTAATATCCACCCATCCGGATTACTTCCATCAAAAATTGGCATTTCCAATCTCCGAAATCTATTTTCATGTCTTTGGCCATAACCACTACCTCTTTCTCCCATTGTCAATGTTTTGGATCCTATAACCTGATCCGAGGAATTTGTTGTTTTAGAAGACTCTTCCCAACACTTCAAAATAGATTGTATCTGCTGCCCCAACGTATCCATCTTCTGCTCCATATTTTCCATTCTAAGGCTCAAATCTGAAGTTCCTGACTGAATTACTGTCTTTCCTGTCATCTTGGATCAGTGCTCTGATACCAATTGATAGGTTTTGGCAGATTACAAGACAATTCCAGTAAGAAGAGATCAACAATGAGAAAATGATCAACAAAGAAACACTGACAGAGTAAAGAATTGTCAACAATGAATCAATGTTACAGCAAAGAAGACCAAGATTCAGCAATGTATTCTGAATTCTAATTGATCCACCTCACTGTATTGTAGATTGAATTGAACTGAGAAAATGTAAAAGTACATAGGCAATTCGAGAAGCCTAGTTTCTCCTAGAGCATTTGCTCTTGTACAGACTTTACAACAATCAATGAATAATATTCTACTTCTATTGTTACCTATTTATAGTGTTCATATCTGCCCTGTCTAACTGAATTACTTACATGAATACATCTGACAGCTTGCTCATACAACCATCTGTTACTGACAACTTGCAAACAATAACTGCCTAACCACTTGACAGCAAGACCACTTGCATCACCCACAATTACTAACAGGGCACTAACTTCTGTCACAAACTAACAGAGCACTAACGTCTGTCACATAGACATTGCCTTTATTCACATACAGAGCATTGGCTTGTCTGCTATCACTGTCTCTGCTACACTTGTTCATCTCTGATCCCTTGCTGATTTGTTGATGCCTGCTTCCTTGCTGAACCTGAATTCCTCCTCTGATAAGTCTGATGAATAGCAGGTCTATCATAATATAACAAAAAAACAGGATACTTTGTAGAAACTGACAGAAGAATATTGCATAATCGTATTTACTGGTTTGATTCATGACATAAGAACTAACTGAAGTATCCATTCTGTTACTCAATTTCTTATTCATTTTCCTTCAAAGGAAAACTACTACTGCTTGATATGATTGAATCACAATATGTCTAAATATGATTGAAACACAATGGAGTACACATATATGTCTATATGGATGTGTCATTACAGAACTTGAAGTGCTGCTGTATAGAAGATCGCAGTTTGTACTGCAGGTCAGTTTATGTTGTGCTCTTTTTTTGGCTTGAAAAGTCCCCTGTTTTTGGAGCATTTTTGGGGACAGCATGCACAATTTCGAATTGGGACAGCACTCACAGATGTTCAAACTTACCAACCTACAAACTAATAGACTAATAATACTGTCATTTACATTAACCATGAAATAAAGGGGATACAAACACAAAAGAAGAAAGAGACCAAGAAAATAAACACGGCTTACGATAATTACTATTAATCAAAATGTCTTATAATCCGAGTTGACATTGAGCTAGGATAGAGTTCAAAAAGGGAAAAAAAACAAAACAAAAAAAAGAAGACAATCCTACATTATGATGAAATTACCATTAATTCAATTTCCTCCTTACCACCATTTTCAAATGCTTTCTTTAGTATACATCAAGGCCGAAATTGCTGTAAATTGTGTCTAATGGCACTAAGTGTTGTAATCCGTCGAAGTATAGATCGCAGCAAGATTGACCGTTTACACCACAAAAAACACCAAAACCAAGAAATTTTAAATTTATTTGAAAGGAATGCTTCTTTTCTTTAAATATCTGTAAAACACGAACAAATTAATGAATTATTATGAAACAATCAACTTATAAAGATACAGATACACATACCTCCAAACAAGATATCCCGCTGTCCATTTGCAACAAATCGGCAACAAGATAGAGGTCGTACCTTCAACAATTCACCCAGTTTAGCCAATTCTTTTCTTGCCCGCATGTAATCTCTTTCTAAACGTTCCTATGCACAAAAATATAAAAAGTATGAAGAAAACTAGAACATAGATAGCTTCATTACACACTGCATTCTTACAAAGTGCAGGAATAGTAGGCTAAAAACACCAAAGCCAGCTCAAAGATAAAGTTATAATTTATACGAGCTTTCCGCCACATAAATATGTTTGCACCCATACAGAAAGAAGTGCAGGAATAGTAGCTAAACATGCTTACTATTCCAATGAAGAATGTTACGACATGGGATTCTTTACGCTGACGTGGTTTAAGGTACTTCATTGCCTTCCTTTTATCGTCTTCAGCAAAGTTTTTCACAAAACAACTCCTCAACTTCATCTGCTAACTTGACAACCTGTCATTAGTAGCACTAATTAGGAGACAAGAATAGTACTTGATATTTCGATATAAAGTTACTTCATGTAAAATGTATCAATTTGAGACCATCAAACTGTTCAACATGGGAACAATTTGTCATCAAATTAAGATCAGGGTGTTCTTTATTTGTACCCCACATACAGACCCTCCAATCATGAATTGGAGAGCATTATGTGACGCTTATTGGTGATAAATATGTATAATAGACAAACACAAATGCAAAGAAGCGAGAACGAATAGAAAATATCACTGTTGGAAGGGAAGATATTTTTACCTTATCAGAGCTATTGAAGTATGAGCTCTCTACCACTTTCAAATATATTGGCAGAACTTGTTTTTCGATAACCTGCGAGAACCAAAGGGGACCTTAGTTTTTGAATTCTTAATGTAACCAAGAACAGGTCTCCAAGAGAATTTCATAATTACCCCATCACCTACTTTGTCGAATTTCTTCAATATCTTCACAAAAGCAAGCATGTTCAGGTTCCTGTAACATCATACCAGAACATAAATTAGTATATAACCCTTAGACATCAATTTCATTTAGTGGTTTCAGCCTTGGTATATACATGAAGAGAACTATCAAGCAGAAAACAGATTCTAATAAATTCCTCACCTAGCGCCCCAGGTAAGGCGGCAAGGAACCCAATGACCCAAGACCAGAATGAGATCTTCCTAGTCTTGTTGCAGAAGGTTGACCAAGTTGGAAACTCTGATAAGCACCCAAACCCTGCAATGCCGCCGCCTGAGAACCATAACTACCAATGGCACTTGAGCTTATACTATTAATCCCTGAATGAGCCCCATAAACTGCCCCCAACCCCAAGCCACCATTCCTGCTTCGATTCACTGAAGGCGAATATCCAGCACCAGTTGCAGATGACAACCCTGTACCAAATGCCAAAGAATTGAAAACCCCAGTTCTGGAATTCTGACCAACAAGAGCTGCTGCTGCCACTGGATCAATGTTATGATTCATCAACCCAAGATTCAAACCCATTGCATTCTGACCAAGCAATGCAGGGTTCAAACCAAATCCTGGATTAAAACCCATGGGGTTCTGCATAACCATTCCTGGGGTTATCCCATTGCCGCGTAATTCATCCCTAAATTATTAGCCGGAACACCAACAGCTGCATTAGGCACCACTGCAGATCCAACTCCTCCAGTAAGCTCTTTCTGCCCCTTAAGTCCCATCCATTGCTTTCCTGGACTACAATGTACATCCTTCAAACTGCTTAGTCGGCTCCTCCAACGCCTTCTTACATCCCTCAATCGTCTTGTAAATAAATATCGCAAAACTCCTTAACTTCCCCGTCGCCCTACCATACCCCAATGGACCTTCCTCAATCTCCCCATACTGCACAAACATTGCCCTCAATTTCTCCAAATTCACATGTGGTGCCACATTCGTAACGAAAATCTTCCTTCCAGTTGCATCAAGAACTGGATGATTTGGCACCGGCCCAAACAAGGCCAACTGACTCGAAGTCATTCGATTCCCAATCTTCTTCTGAGCCTCCTTGAGTGCCTTTCAAGCTCCATCCCGGGTCTTGAACAACAAAAACCCGACACCTTTCGACTTCCCATCACCTTGTCTGCAATCACATTGGCTTCCAAGATTTCCCCGTATTGCTTGAAGACCGAAACTAGGGTTTCAGTCCTTCGAATCTTCCTCCTTCTTCCTCCAAACGAGCCACCAAACACTATTATAGGTCAAATAATCAGTTAACTGATCAGAAAGCGAAAAAAACAAAAATAGGAAGTGAAAATAAATTAGAAAGTTAAGATGAAGAAGTTAGGTATGGGGTTGAAAGCTCATCCATTGGATGGTATTAAGATCTAATAATTGCACCCCATTTACACTTTTTTCCACCACGCCGAATCTGGACCAAGATATAACGATGGTCAGCACAGCCGCAATTAACCACAACCGTCGTTAACTAATATTTTCGGCGACGGTCAAAGAAACGTCGTTAAATAAAGTATTTAACGATGGTTTTTGCTAACCGTCGCTAATTACCCGCCGCTAAATTCCCATTTTCTTGTAGTGCCTGCTGATGAAGCCAAACGCCATGGAGGAAGATGTGAAACAGGTTCAAACCGCAAGGATAAGCACTTGGCCCAATACGCATCAAAAGTTGTAAAAGCATGTCCCTTCTCATTACAAACTTCCCAAGGTTCATAAAGCAAATCCCCATTGAAGCTTTGCACACATATCCCCTGCTCCACCAGCTTTTGTTCGACTTTGTGATCACGTAACGTACTAGGGAGACGGGATCTGTTAAAGAGTTGAATTCCACAGTTAAAGCCTTGAAATATGTCAATAATGTATTTCATACCTCATACAATATTCATGAAGAACCAAAGAAAAAATGCATGAAAAGCAATAAAAATAGATCTCAAGATATATGCTAAATTTTGTAAGATGACACATACCCTTGTCTAGCACAATGAGGCAAGGGTCGGATAGGGCTTACTACAATTTAGTAAAATATTTTTCATGAGGTGGCAATGGTGAGAGGTGCAGCAAAATCAGGGTTCCGAATAGGCAAAGGCATCGATTGGGTCAACTGCTCTATGACAGTCCACATGACAATTCAGAATATTTAAAAAAATAAATTACTAACATGCGGCCAATAATAGCCGCACAGTGAAGTATTTCCAGCTCTCACCAGCAAGCATGCTTTTGAACAGGAATGCCCAGAGAGGGGGGCTATTGGGGTGAAAATTTGAGGAGTACCTTAAAAAAAACTTCCCTAGTGTCAGTACGAAAGGCTCCCAACACTCTAGGGCCTCTTATTGTGGATGCTTTAAGTATCTCAGCCAACGGATGCTAGCTTAGAGGGAGTGGATGAGTAAGGTTCTGACAGACAATCTGTTCAAAAGGGATACACAACTAGAACAGTATTTTGTGATGTGTGATTAGCCATTCTGAACTATTGACTGCTTGTTTTTAAATGCAATACTACAAAGTCTTCAAGAACATCTTCTTCTATAAGTTTGGCGTTGCGAAGATGGTCAGTGGACAATCCCATGCAGGAAGCGAGTTACAACTCCACTCCGGAGTTTGGTTGCGTGATAGAATACTGCATGCAATTAAAATGGGTTGTGTGGAAAAACGAAACGGGCGCATTTTTTATGATCTAATCAAATTCAACAAACATCTCATCCTCTAAACAAATCTCTTGTTACTTTCTGTAATACCCGTCAGACTCAGCTAATATATATTGTGTAACAAGAAACTGGAAAACTGTATGTTCAGCCCTCAATCGCTTATTCTTGTATGTACGCTATTTTTGTTTTTGGTGCCAGTGCGATCTCTCGCAGTTGCTCCGTTTCCTTCCTCTTCAAATTAATAAAATTAAACACCCAAAAAAAAACGGTTTTTTCTTTTTCATTTTTTTTAACCAAGCAAGCATGAAGAACAAATATATTAAAAATAATTTATTGCGATTGAGAAGATGATTATAGATTACACATGCTAGCGCAATAAAAAAATATAAATATGCTTGATTCCAATAACATACCAAATGTTTCCCCAATGCCGACATGCTTAGTAGAGATACAAGTTTCAGACAAGAGCAAGTAGTGAACATACAATCTTCATGTTATGTACATGGGTAGTTCTCTGCCCTAGACCTCCTTTCTCACTAATTCTTAGAGTATTAATCTTAGGTCGTCTGAAGATGTATAGTATTAATTCTTGCAATTATTTAACTTATTCTGTTGCCCCGAGTTTCAGTAATGTGGTTAAAATTTTCAATCCAAAAGAAAATTGCATTATACAATATTGAAGTCCAAGATACCATAGACATTCCATATTTTGATTGAGGCATGCTAATGCGCTAAAGATAACCACATTTTTTTAGAGAAGGTTC